>VBVQ01000674.1:0-44296 GCA_011636635.1 Tetramorium simillimum
AATCCATTTTTGCCACATAATTGAATAATATATATATATATATAAATTATTCAATTATGTGGCAAAAATGGATTAACGTTCTTAAAATTGATTTTCGCGTCTATCATTTTAGAAATTTGTTATTAATTTTCTAATATCCGCATGCAAGATAGAACGGTCCATTTTCAATTCCGAGATTCTAGGCCTCTAACTTCCAGACCCTCCATTACGGTCGTTCTCATCGTCTGCGGAAATCTGTTTATCCGAGTCACCACGACGCGCTTGGCACACTTCCTCGGTTTTCCCCAAGTTTGCTCGGGCTAAGCTGCCAAATTGGCCGCCATTACTCATACGTGAATCGCGAAAATAAAACGAGGAGAAACAACAATAGCAAAAGAGCAGTTATAGGCAGGGGCAGCGAAAAAAGAACAAGAAAGGAAAATAAGTTAAAATCGCCGTATAAAATTAAATTATCGACAATATTATATTTGTGTTATTAGATATTTATGTTAATATGTAAAATGTATGCAAATAAAATAACAATGCACAAAAGTAATAAGTATTCTTCGTCAGCGACACATAAAAATACTTTCTCTCTACATCTTGAAAAAAGTAAAGAACCTATGAAACTTCTTTCACTGTCGTGCTCGGTTGTAATATTATAACGTAACTTTTGTGAAACTTTTCTCGTGTTGAGATCGATCGTCTTAACTTATGGAAGATACAAATCATGTATCACGTAGGAGCGCGAAAATGCACAATGGCGTATTGGATATGCATTTGTGACAGATCACATGCCCTTTTATGTTACTGCATTGCGTCATCTCTACACGTCGGCGGCTTACCGCGTGTTACTACGATTTCTTCTTTCTTTCTTTCAGGGTTTGTGTCTGCTCTTATATTTTCAAGTGAACGTCGCTGAAAATGCCTTCTCTTCCACTTTAGCTCTTTCTGGGAGCATTTCTGCGTCAATAATAATAAGACTTTCCGCGTTCTAGCAAACTACTCTAACGCAACTTTTATTAAGGGACTAAAACAGTTTTTACTAATGCTTTACTACATCACACGCGTGTACTCGCAGCATTTTATCGTGTGCATGAAATAAAAAAAGACACACAGTACTAGCAATTCGCAATAAACAGTCAACATAAGTAGAAACTGTACCGTACCGCGACCTGCTGCAGTAGTAACGTTCACCAATAGGCAGACATCGCGTCCAACTCTCTACGTTGTTGCCAGAGATTTTGATAATATTTTTATTAGAACTGCACACAATATACAACACGACTCAGAACATGCATTTGAAAAATGCGAGCATATAGCTTTTCTATCTAATAATTTATCTTACGAAGAGAGTTTTCGGGAGACTAAAATATAGCTGCTGCGCAATTTAAGCTCCCTATTATTTATTACTCAACAAAATGAGTTCTCCGCGTGGAATAAGATTTAAACATTAAATTATATTGTCCATGTTTTTCTTTTACGACGTCGCTTCTCGTCGACATCACTTCTCATCTTACATTCGCCGGTGTTTTTGAATGTGATCTTCCTCTTACGCAAATTTTTATACGACAAGAAGCTTCGCGATGTTTCGTAGCTCTGATATATTTGGCCTATACTTAGTGAACTTGACGTCTAGTTGGATAATATTTTTGCTGCATAAGCTCCCGTGTGCAAATTTTTAATAAAACCGCGCATCCGCCGAGCGCGGTGTCTATATTATTTCGCGAAACATCCGCTTGAGAATATCGTCGGGCTTTCTCGAACATAAGCAACGGAAAATACACTACCTCCGGAAACCAGTATGAGATGCAGCTGAAACAACAAAAGCGCGATTACGAAAAAGAAGTAGAGTCACTTTAAACGAGATCTAATAACTTGTGACCTGAAAAGTTTCGAAAAATACGGCAAGATTTTTCTGGATAGTAACATTTTCATAAATATTTTTTATATAAAATATAAACTATCATTGTATACCTGTTAATTATATATATTTAAAAGATAAACTGAGAAGTAGGAACAAAATTTCAAAACTGCATCATATCTAAATTTCAATTTTAATAAAAATCTACAAATATTAATTTGCTTCTACTGTATTAATTATAAAATATTAATTACAAAATATCTAAATGATTCATATTTTTTAGCTTTTACAATGATCATCTGGATATCTTACTTTATATATTTTTATTTTATATAAGAATTTTTTCTAATTTAATTTAGAATTGAAATAAAAGTGCGAACACAGATTCATAAATTGATTTCGCATGTGTTATATGCGTTGACGTAAAAAGAACGCTCCCAACGGCAGTAACAATAACGTGGTTATTACATGGCGCGTCCTCGGATAATCAAACAAAACGAAAGTACAGGGAAAAAGTTTCTCCCCGCACCGTTGGCAGCGAAACGCGGCTTCGCTCGCAAAACTTTATTATCGGGTCGCCATCGTGCTGAAAAAGAGGCGGCAGAACGATAGAGCGTATCCGCTGCATCACGGAAGTATACGCGGTCGCTTTATTTTCAGTGTTCCGCAGGATCGTAGAAAAGTTTGCTGTTGGAGTTAAGGACGTGTCGTATAATGCATATATAAAACAGCTCAATGAAAAGCTAATATGTGCGACCCCACAGCGATATTGGAAAAAATCAATTCTACATCAATTAGAATTTCATTTCAATATTCATAATTGTCGGTTTAATAAAAATAATAATTTAGCAGCAATTTCATAAATTTCTGATTAACATTTCTCTCCAAGAATAAAAAAAAACAGAGAATAGTTGCTTACATGTATATAGTAAAATGTTTTTAAAAGATTAAAATTTTCTAACAATTATAAAATTCAATAGACAATTGTAATAATTCAACGAATTATGTCATTCTTATTTTTGTACGTTTATTTCTAAATATTATCGAGTTTACGAATTACCACACCAACGTAGATAAGCTTTTCCTTGAAACTTCCTTTATTAATTATATACAGGTGAAAATTTCTCATAAGCCCCTGGATTAATGAGAAAATCCTAAGGAGCTCAACATATAAAAATAATATACAGATCCCACACACGAGAGAGCGAGGGATTACATTAGCGCGATGAAGTAGCTATACTTCGCGCGAACATGAATCATAGAAGAAAGTGTGCCGAAAAGGTAGGTAAGTTATTGTGATCGGATACGAAATAACATCAGAGGGGAGAAAGCATTCGAACTAAGTCCTTGGTGAATGTCAGACAGAAACAAAGAAGATGCTGTCAAAATGTGAGGAAGAAAGTGCAAAATTTATTACTTTGTACCAATATCGAATCGATACGAAGCCATAAATCAGTTATCATTTAACTTTTGTTCTTCGTAACCCTATTTCCTTTACTTTCTCAAGTCGTAAATCAACTGTCTTGTGTGTCATATAAAGTATAATTTATTAACGATAAAATCACAAATATATAAAATATAAAATAGTTAAAACTAGTTAAATAAAAATAATTTCTAAAAAGCTCCAGTTATATGTATATCGACAAACACAAATGAAAAACATAATATCTCATGTAAAACATGAAAAACATGAAAAAATGAAAAACATAATCTCATGTAAAACATAATATAATAATTTATTAAGAATAACTTAGATTAAAAAATAAATTGCTTTTTATTGCTCTATACATATGCTATATTAAAATAAAAGATAATATTTTCACGTTCTTTATATGTAATTAATTTTAAAATTGCAATGTTTTTATTTTGATTAAAAAAAAAAGCGGAAATATGATATCGAAGAGATCAATATGACATCGTATGGTCCTCGGCATCCATTGCAGTTCACAATGGTTTATGTGCTGTCACGTTGGCGTAGCACTATGTTATTGTGCTAATGCCTGTGTGTCAGACACGCGTACGCACGCACCTATGCTGATATGATTGCATGTGTGAAGGTGAACGTTGCATTGCATGTGCATCGCTGTTACGAGAGTGGCACGAACGAGACCGAATATGTCACAGTTCCGGATAATTGACCGTCGCTTTCGTCATCCCTTCCCGCAAAGAAACTTTTTTTTATTAAAAGATTTGAAAAAAATTGTTGTTTGTTCTTTAACATTATTACGTCAAAGTGTTTTAAAACGACCGCGAATCGTTTTAAATTTTGCACGAAGTTGGACAACTAATTTCAACAAAATGACTCACCTTTCACGTCGAACGTTCGCATTAAATAAAATGGATAGAGCGTGAGCCGTTCCATCAAGATACGTCATCGAAGATTAGACATATATTTTTCACGACATCGCATTTCTTAAAGAAAGTCTCTTATATAAAAGCCGCGAGTGAATATATCGTTCTTTTCAATTTGGTAGGTTAGCTTTATTTGAAGCCATCGACTGCCACATCGAAGAGCTCGGTAATATAATGTTGAAGCTAATATTCCGGAGTTTTCTCTCTTTACTAAAGTATATACGGAAAATAAAGTAACGAGCGAACTTCATTACAAGCGAATAACTTTTTTTTATACTCATGATGGATAGCTAAATTAATATCACTTCGTTATTTTGCGGACGAGAAGTATTCATGAGACCCTACAGCGACGATAGTAAAATAAAGTATGAAAGTCATACGAACGACGTAGAATAATTACGAACGAATGAAAAATTCACGAGCGTCCGATTGCATAAGAGACAAAAAATATTATTTCGCCAAACGCAAACATTTCAATAAGTGTCATTTACGTGAAACCTTAATTCTATTTAACATCGTCAGAATTAAATAGCAATTCTGTGATATTGAAGAAATTCAATAAGTGAACCACACTGAAATGTTTGGCAGCTAATTCAATTTCGAATATTGCCCAGAATTAGAATATTAGTTCTATAATGAATAAAACGAATATGAAGATATGTTGACCAAGTTTTTTGTTACCTCAATTGATTGACTTCCTTATATATGGATTTGTATTACGCGGACTCTAAATAGATCCAATTAAACCGTCAGCTTGCGAGATAAACTTAACTTTTTAGGTAAATTTACCTCGGAATATCTGGCACAGGACAGCAGCTTAAAATGTATCGGGTTACTCGCCGTTAAAGCTCCGTTTTAACAACAACGTGCGTACGGCAGTGCGAAAGCGTCCACTAATGAAACGCACAATTAACTGTTATCGCCGTCCTGCACCCTGGAACTTCGCTAATCGAATTTTCGTGCGATTACGCGCATTTTCCCGTTCAATGCGAAACGCACATTAACCCTTCCCCATAAGCAAATTACGCAATTGGCCTCTTGCCTTGTCACTGGTGATCAATCGCACGACATTCGATAGTCATTGATTAATTGGAATTAAATTGATGCAACTTGTAATTGTGTAGAACATGCAGCAACTGTATGCATGTTAAATTGCAATTGCTTTGTAATACAATTAATTACAGCAATAGTAAAATTTATTATTATATAAAGAGAATTGTACTATATATATATATATATATAAGTAATATAAAATGTCTTTTGCAATTTTTATTTGGAAAAAGCGAAAAAGAAAAAAAAAGTTTTATAAAAAAATTGTTTTCGATATTGTGGTTTTAAATTAATTTAAAATCCCATATTCTATTCAAGCGGCTACAACAATTCGAACGCCACAATGCCCATGTTGTACGTTGCAAAATTGATGCTTTAAAGAATTAATGAAGCCTCTGCAAACTGTGCGGAAAGAAAAATTCGCACAGATGCTTGTTCTCATAAGAAATTGCCGAACGAGAGGCGCGTCTATTCGGCTCGATCTACAAATGGAATATGAATGCAAGTAGCGCTGAATGGTAAACGGTATAACAGTAGGAAGATGAGTCTAAAGCAGTTGACGCGGAGAGCTCGATTTACTTCACGCGACGAGCAATTTGATGGAGTGCGCCATAAAGGAAAGTTCCTCCAGTTCGAGAGAAAGCATTCTTGCTAGTGCAATTTTGATAATAGCGATCCGTACGACATCAGATATCATTGTCGATCAGGTCTATCGTTACAGTCTATAGAGAATGACTGTAGAGAACTTCTAAGATAGTTTCAGCAGTTGATGATGCTACCCTGTGATTTGAAATAATAAATTAATTGTACCATTTTTCCGAGATATCACATTTCTTTATTCTTGTTTTCTTTTTAATTCTCTTCTAGCGTCGTGACTGTTCCAATTGTAGATACATATACTCTCTCTACATGTATATCTATACGTTAGATTTTTATTTTCCAATCACATTGATTAATTAAACAATATTGGTTATTGCAGTTCGCGCGATTAATTTAGAATTATTAATAGACTGTGTTACGAATAATTTGTAACATATATATTTGTTTACGGAATTATAATTACGAAATTATATTTTGATAATAATCTATTTAAAAAAAATTGTTTTGTTAAAAGAAATGACGAGAAAAAAATTTAATTTGATGTAAAAGAAAAATATTTAGAGTGCAAGATAACGGTTTAATAAATAAATAGTCGGTTTTAATCATTTTAAGAGATGTAACCACGGACATAATCTCAGATTAATCCTCGTTCTGAGCCTCTCATGCGCCAGTTTAATACGTACTCTAGGCGCATATTGATTACAGACGCTTAACAATGGACGCGTCGGTTTGCAGTCGCTGTTCCATTTATGCCAATTTCCCCCGAAGCAGTTCCAAGCTGCTTCGTTACTGCTCATTGAATGTATTCCAGCAATCTTATTAGTCGAACCTTAGTCGACGCCCCGGTGGACCAACTGAAACGCTTTGATAATTCTCCGTGGCTTTCAATGCACATGCCTTGATTTCGCAACCACCAATGCAATTATAATTTCGTTATTACCATTCGATATTACTTTAGAAGCTTGAAATTTCGATTTTCACGTTTACGGTATCTTATATATACAAATTAAATTTTCATTGAAAATAGTAGTATTGCATGGTAAAGTACAGTTATGATTTGTACATATATAAGAAATACAAGAAATGAAAGTTTATCTAGAAAAATATATTCCGTTTTTTTATGTAACTAATTGTAAGTTTAATCAAATAATACAGACAAAACATAATTTATCATAAACAGCACATAGAGAATTTCTCAATTTCACAATACAAATGTAAATAAGATTAATATTTTTATAAAATATGTAAGTCTTACAAATATCCAGAGCTCGTACGACCCATTTTTTTCTGACAGTGTCGCATTCGAATTTTTTACAACAGCTATGTAACCTCAGAGCTGTTTGTGGCCGTTTAAATACGTGACTTCGTGCCGCGAATAACTGATATTGTGGAAACAGAGGAGTAAAATATTCTCGCATGAGAAGCAGACAATGACGTCATTCTAGAAACTAATTTCAATCCTCCAAATCGTCTCCGAATCCTATTTCTCTGCAAATCTACAAACGGATAAAAAATAATTCTCTCTCTTTCACTTTTTCTCTCTTACACAATCAAAGGTAAATTATATTAAAAGCTTTAATACTGTGAAACTTTAAATCCCGATTTACAAAAAAGTGGCTATCGTTTCAATAACTTTTATTACTCGATAAAAGGATCAACATTCAAGGAACAACTTTCGGATAATCATGAATCTATAGAGAATCTCTAAATATATGTTGTTATAGTAAATATATTAAATGGAATGGGATGTGTATTTCTTTGTCATGCAGTTCTTTGTTTCTATTGTCCAAAATAGCTAATAATGATAGCTAAATTAAAACCAAGATTATCTCTAATACGCCAATGTACGTTCGCGGCTGCGAAATATTTACGAAGCGTAACAATTTATTATCATAAAAACGAAATAAAAAGGTAAAAACATAAGGATCTTAATCACCTGCCATAAAGGGGATTACGAGCTCCTATATAAAATTACGAACATAACGGTAAAGGGACCCAGGATAATACGCCGCTGCGGCAGATTTTCGAATGTCGCGGAAGGATTACGCCATAATCCACTCAACAGTCGAGGATTTCCCCCTTATCGTTCTGTGAAAAAAAAAACCGTTTCGTAATTTGTAACTACAAATATATAATTGCGAAGAGATGTAAAATCGGTATAAAATCAGCAATCATTATGTACATAAAAATTTCGCACCTCTGAACTTCACACGTGTGAATACGCGCGCGCACGTACGCGTCAACTTTGCCCAATGATTCTAACCGGCGGGCGCCTAACAACATCCGCCTACGCAAGCATGGATTCAAACTTGCGGCAGTCCAAATAGTTAACCGCCGCCAGCCGGCCAGCTCTATTGATTTGGTGGTCCCGAGGTGACATAACGCGGTTTTGCAGATTCTGACGCAGTGTTTCCCGAAGTGTATGAAACGTACTGCACGATAATGCATCCCGTGACAACTTCCCGCTGCGCGATAATTACCGGAAATCGAGTAAGACAGCCTGATCCATCAACGCAAAAGTGCGAATGTCGCATTTTAATTTCATGTAAATTTTTTGCTGTCGTTGATTGACGGGTAGCAGGGATTATCTCGGGATTATGACTGAACGTCAGAAATTAATCGGACAGTGACACAGCTGTTTCCTTTGATCACGCAGAGAATGAAATATTCACTCGCCAGAATTCTACCAAGTAATAACGTCAAAGGAAATTGGGTTAACTTAGCATTGCGATTTTATGTAATGAGTTTTTATGCACGCAATACACGAGTCCTTTATTGTTACAACTTTAAACGGAAAACGTTATTCACAGAGAATCGAGTACGAAATTATAATTACATTATCAATATACAGCTCTTTCCGTTTTAAAAAGACGTAAAATTACTGGAGCTGTAACTGCGAATAATTACTTTTTTAGCATGTCGGCATTTTACTTCTGCGACGCTGAAATCGCCGAAACTTAGCGGTTCTGCAACTTCCCTCATATGCTCGTTAAATAAAAAGAAAGTGCCCCGGGGAGATAGCCTCGACCCAGGAGAAATTACAGAAATACTCGGTTTAGCAACTAATAAGCGCAACATAAGAACATCACCGTCGGATGAACTTGCAAATGGTAAAAGTGGAAAGATCTGCTCGAATTACCGTAATTGACAGAATTTAATTTCGCAAAGCAAATAAAGATATAAATTCGCAACTTTATATAAAACTTTTTAAAGTATTCTTACGCGACAAGATATATGATTGTCAGGTTTGTTGCTGTATACGGTTCTATTGCAAAACTTTTGTCTTCATGTTGTGGAATATTATTAAAGTTCAATCTGACTAATAATAATGTTATGAAGTCAAGTTTGAGTACTTTGAAATTTAGGTAAATTCAACTTTGGTTATACAGAATTTAACAAGCAGCTGTAACAGCAGCTAACTTTAACCTTTAATCAGTAGTGGTAATATTGAAGTTTAAGCAATAAAACAGTAAGAAAGAATATTTTTAAGAAATTATTATTGGACTTTTACATAATAGAAATTCTACGATCCGTCATACTATTTGTGAAGTTTTATATTGAAATGTTCTCTTGAATTTTGTAAAAATCAGATTCAGTCTAGCGTACTATCATACACAGAAAAATATATTCTCAAAATAAGAAGTTATCTTTTCCCCTCGGACGCAGATCAATCGTTATTGTACGCTTCGTAAAACTTGATATTGCATGCTCCCTTGGTATTTTCCTTACAATTTGAAACTTTATCTAAATTGATCAATTTCGTGCTACGATGCACTATTATAAATAATATTCATTTAAAACAAATCGTATTTTACAGGAAACTGGCAGCAGCTCCTCTGGCTTAATTCTACAAATCCGACGCCATTTTGTAACGAAAATGTATCGCTGGGTTTCACGATCAGTGACACGGAACTTAATTAAACAAACAGATAAATAAAGCAAACATGTGCACGTTCAATCTCGAAGGATTAATTTATCTTTCGGGGCATATACACAGTTAACCGTACCCAGTGCTTTTCCTACTTTTTATTGTTTTTATGTTTGTAATTCGTCGTTTCCGCGCTACCGGTCAAAATGCATGCACATGTATGTGCGTGCCCCTATCGATCGACGTTTGCACAACGGGGTGCTGTTATCGCACGACACAACGCTATCAAGGTATACGATCGTTTCAGAGTGGATGTTGCTTTAGTTGCAGCAGCCACTTTGCGGTGCCATTGACGTCAGAGCCGGATCTCTAATCGCTGTTTGCGTTTCATACGCCGAACAATAGCGATGCTTTGCTATGGGAAGGAGAAACGTTTCCATTCCTGACGCGACTATTTTAAAGAATAGATGCAAGATTCGTGCAATTCCAGCTCAAATAAAGTTTGCACTATATATAGGTTTCTCGTCTGATAATATATTGATGAAACAAAATTATATTACTTTTTACGAATCATAAATAAAAGAGCAAATTATACAAAAGGTTTATGTTAATGGAAGCATTTATGGAGAAAGAAGCGAAGCGAAGCATGAAATATTTTTACCAATATTATTTTTATAAATATTTTATAAATTCTCAATTTCTCTTATCATTGTAATAAGAATTTCAATGTTACTTTAATAAAAAGTTAGTACGTTTTATCAAAGATAGAAAATTAAATATTATTTAAATTATATTTAATTCTATAAATTATCAAATGTTATAAACATGTTTATATATAGAACTGTGTTTCCATAGCTTTATTAACAAAACATACACATTAGAATTTATTTCTGTTTGAAATAGTTAAATGCTAATGGACTGTCTGCAATTCCGGGATGTCTGCAATGCCTTGTGGATTGCCCGTCATCTTTGTTTGCGGAGAACCTATAAAAATATCTTATTAAGATTTCAAATTGCCATCATCACGCATTGAATCCAGTTCTTAATGAGAAAATATGAATAAATATAAGAATAGAGAACAACGTAATCTATTTCTGACATAGTTTCTCTACAATAATGATGGCCGTAAAATTTCTTCATGCGATCATAAGTAAAATCGAAGTCGCGTAATTGATGGCTTGTAGGAATGTAAGTACATATACCTGTACATCTCTTTTCAAAAATATACTTTTGTATATTATTATATTATGCGCTACATTATTATTTTACATATTATACTATGTAAAGTTAGCAAGAAAATATTTTCAAATTTACAATTTTTAGTCCTAAAATTATATAAAAATAAGATATCCGAAAAACTTCGATGAGTATCATAAATTGAGACAGAGAAAATTTTCCCTTATGGATAAAAATAGCAATTAAATTAAAAAATCTAAAATCATTTTACAATTTTACAAAATTATTATAATAAAATATTATATCTTTTCCTTTAATGATAAGAGATTCTTTAAGAAAAAAGATAAAAAGATTGAAAAACTTTTTGAAATTTTATCGACATATTTGGTGTTTAGAATTCAAAAATTGGAAAAGTTAATCATCGAAAATAACTGGCACAGTCATCGTAATACTTTCAATGTTGCACTTCACATTTTATGTATTTTATTGAGCGACTTAATAAATTCTTCGACCGCTAAACATGATTTCTGACTTCTTTCGCGTAGGATCTTTCGTTGTTAGGTTCAGGTCTGGTCCTCACATTGAGGAGACGTGCGGAAATCCAACTTTCAATAAGCCAGCACGACCTTATTAGGTACTTCCATCCTACTCGCAAAGCCATTCAATTTACCAAGAGAGATTTTCGTCGCTACGGAAAGGATGGAAAACCAGAGATAGACGACTAAAAAAAAAAAGATTATGTGACGATAACCGACAGGAGAAAGAACTGCGGAGATTTAAGCATTTGCAAATTTTATTCCTTAAATCCTTCTAATTATCTCGCTTACAGTGCTTTTTGAAAACTTGGAACCCTTTGAACAGAGATATATAAAGTATATTTCCGATATCCTCCAGTGTAATGCAAATCAATGTTTGTAGTGTACGATGTATGACACAGATGTTTGCACAATATAAGAGTATCTATTCACAAAACTATGTATTCAGAAAATAAAAATTTTTCATCCGCTTTTTATCTGTTATTTATATATTATATTCATTTTTTAAACAAGCTTTACATAATCCTTAAAATTACAAGTGTCAAAATTCAAATAAATTGTTGAAAATTGTATTTTCACGTATCACCAGAAGAGGTAAAAGAAAAAGATACAAAATTATGAACGGTGCAATTTACGAAATCGCGTAATAAACCTAAATACTCGAATTGACGACGCGTTGACGCAACGCAAAGGAAAGCACTTTCTCATAAGAAAATACAATCACGGAGAGAAATAAAAGGAATGAGGAAACGCGGCGAGCAGAGGCGACACGTATATATACATACCCAGCGGGCGACGAAAAGAGAAGAAAAGGATTTGCGGATTCTATTTGCGCGCTGGGCGATATCGCGTATACTAAAAATATCAGGGCTCCGGGCGTTTATGTGTATGCGTGACGCATACGCAAGCACGAATTGTTATAGAGCTAGCAGGAAAGCAATTTTCACCCAACGGCGATGTTGAATATGTCCACTATTTGAGCTACTTTCCCCTCGACCATTCGGGCTTTCGTCCTCGCACGTCTTGAATAAACGCCAAAGGCGTATAAATATAGCAAGGAATCGTAGAAATTAATTATATCTCCGCAGGCAGACTCGTTAATTAAACTACCTACCGTCAATGTACACACCCAAGGAAAAGAATTGTCTAATTGCACTCACTCAGTGAGTCTTTTGTCTTTTTGCTCGTCTCCGAAACTTAAATTGCTTTCAGCGAATGTTATGATTACAATTTCCCGGTAGAAAGTACAGTTGAAATCGATGCACTTGTACGAAGAGAAAAAGAGAGAGAGAAAGAGAGAGAATCATACTCTATTGATCATACATTATTGATTAAAATATAATCTTCTTAGTGAAGCAATTTCTATATTTCTAAAGCGGATGATTTTAATTTACTCGGAAGATTATTAATTAATTTAAATTTATGCATACAGTATATATCTTTTTTAGGGAGAATAACACTTATAATTTTGTTCCAATTAATTAGTGTAATTTTGATGTCGCATAACTCAGCTGATAACGTCCTAATGAATTGCAAATAATTGCAAAATACCTTTATAGCCATAATAAATGTTTCGCAAAATAAGCAGAAACGATAAAATATTATTTCACCGAGAGACGATGATGTGCTTGCATTCACATGAGAATGTCACATAACAAATTAATAAGTAAATACAATTAAGCTACGGTAAACAGAGATCTAGAGATTGACTCGTGAAACCACTCATTCCCGAGTGGCATGTGTATTTTCTTCGTTCGCTTGATCAACCAATTATTCTTGAATTTCCTAACATATATATCTGTCAATTTTGTTTAGCAACTTGACCAAATAACTCTACAAGCAATTAGCGAAATTGAATTTCTGCACACCGCGGCCAATCAGGAATTAACCTCGTCACTCGATAAAATTCCTAAGATAACGACTACGCTGCAACAGAACTACGTTCCATTATTTTATATTTCAACAAACGGAGGAAGCAGGATAAAACAACGCGCACACGTGCGTGAAGCGGGGCGAGCGAACACACTTCGTTTTTCAACTTTGGAGTTTCTCTCTCTTTCCCTCTCTTTCTCTAGAAGGGAGTTTTCTACGGAATAACATCCAGCCAGTCCACGCTCGAAGAATAAATTTCAGGTTACTGTTCCCGGGGAAACGAGCTACTCTTTGCAAAATAAAGAGAAGTCCATTTGGCTTCTTTGAAAATACAAGTGATTGAATTAAACCCCGAGCGCCATACACCGTACATATTGCATTTCTCGAGCTTATGAACTTCGTCATTCGCGAAACTCTGTAAAACTCTGTACTCTCAATCGATCAAAGCAGAAATTCGAAATTGGTCCTTCCCTTTACGAACAAATAACCGACTATGTCGCAGATTCAATAAACTGTGCATCGAGCTGAGAGATCGATAGGGACCATCCTCTCGATCCTTGCCGCGTTTCTCAATAAGCGCGAATGTTTCGCGGCAATACTACGCGAAGCCACGAGCCACATAGAGCCAAACGCAATAACGAAGGAACTTATCGCGAAATGGAATAAATTTCGTCCGGTTGCTCCATCTCTGCAATTGCAACGGATTTGCCGCGATGTAATGGCCGAAACGGCGTCGTGTAGGAATAAACGCGAACGGCGAAGTTACAATCGCCCATTCTGTTCTTTCATCCGTACTTCGCTATCGTGCAATACAGCAACTGATTCGCTTGAAAGCTTTCTTCCACTTTCATAATCGCATCTCATCTTTTTTGAAAGTTCTCACGAACTAATATATCGCGCCTGTTTACTTGTTAAAAATATCGCTGGTTTTTTAACAAGCGCAAGAAAACCTGTGAATATGCATTTTATTATTCTATTCGCCAGAAACCGCGCGTGAATGACGTAAATCTCCTCCGAGCATTATTTTATAATTGATCTCATTCTCACCTTCCATCAGAATTTTCAATTGTCTATTGATTTCCCTCCATTCGCATGTATACGGAATCGGTGTCTTGACAAAAAAATGATTAAATGCATCTCGGGGATCGTCAAACGATTCAATTTTCAAAAGAGCTCGCTAAATAAATTATATTGCCTTTAGGTTGAAGTTCAAATTTAACGTTACAACGAAAAGTTTTATATCAAAGAATGGCACTCGCATTTTTTTAAAAATAAGATGTACCTGCAATACTTTTATATCGCTCATCTTGTATATTGAAGTATCAAGTTTACGTAGGAGGATCTCAAGATCGCAAGTAGCATCGATTTTGTTATCGTCTTGAGGGTCTCGTTTTTGTTCAAGATGAACGAGAGATTGACCTTTGCATTGTACCACTTCCACCGGTTCATCCACTACCACGTAAATTCTGTACACATTTCACGTGTAGATATGACATACACTAATTTCTACATATTCTCAAAAATTGTTAAACAAAAGATTTTCTACATGTTTTTAGCTTAAATAAAGTGAAAATAATATTCAATTTCGTCTAAACTCATTCAATTATAACTTAAAGCTTGCTTAAACTACATTTTTGTAGAATGTTGATTGACGTTGACATTAATTTAAATTAAATTTTAAGAATCTCTAACTTTAGCTCTAACAATTATTAAAGTGAAAATTTACCCCGGTGTGTACATTAGATTAACTCCTCCTTTTAAGCTTATGAAATTATAGATAGGTATATATTCTTGCTCAGAGAGTCGCCAATAAATCCTAAATTGTTGTTTGTGACATAGTGCTTCGATCTGGTACATTTATTCGTATCATAATTAATAGAAAATGGTGACTAAATACGGAATTAATTAAATTATAATCCATAATTATAATTATAATTATTATCCTATCGGCACATATACATACATACACATATATGTATGTGTATAATTATTAATAAAATTATATATAAAATTAACAAAGTGCAAGTATATTAATTTTTCTTAAAATAAAAAACTTCAATGAATTGATCTCTATTTACACGAGAGATAAAATAATAGAAAAAAGAGAAAGAGACGCCTGATATGCGAGTAGCAATGAATCGTGTGTTAATCAGATTGCATATCAAGAGTGAATATCAATTTATGTATATCTCGCAGAATCGCAGTGCTTTCTGATTATCGACTAAATGAAGTATTAATGTACATTTTTCCTTCAGCCGACGGGCATAGGAAAATTTTATTTAGTATTACACGACGTAGTAATTCATATATATGTATAAATTTTATAATAAACTCTTAAACTTTATGATTAGATTTAAATAATTTAGATTCGTACTTATAGCCGTTACATGAATAAAAAAATTAACTTTCAATAAATTAATAATTATACCAATTCCAACATTGAGTATTTTTATTAATTTATATTAACTGATTTATTTCAAAGTAATAAATAAAATATTATATTGTATTCATGTTCTTATGCCCTCTGTTTATATATGTATACATATTATATGTATATGCACTTAAATAATTTCTGATCTAATTGTTACATAAATCCATTACCTTAATGACAAATAATATGACACTCACCGATACGATGCGCCGCGGTGGAATTGTGACTACGTTGAAAAGCTCAGCCTTCTCTTTCTCTCAGATCCGTTCTCATTCGTATAACACAATACTCGCGAAAACGCGATTAACTAAGATCGCACATATTAATCATTACAATAGAATAATTGTCTGCACTTATAGTTAGTAGAGCACTCTCAATGTAATCACAATGTGCACTTTACTATTTCACAATACGACAAATGCCGTCGAAACGCGATGTTCGAAAGATTTAAAAATAACTTCTGCATTTTAATATCATTTAATTAATTACTAAATCTATTTTTAAGTATTATGATATAATATTTTAAAGTATTACGCTATAATTTTACAATGTAATATTTTAAAACAGATTTAACAATTAATTAAAACACAATTATCCAGAAGTATAAAAACAAAATTCAGTATTATATAATATACGTAATATATTCTGTATATTCAACGTTTCGTGTATTATTTCACATTATCTCATATATTAATTAATCTAAAAATGATGAAAAATTGCGTTTAAGTCAAAGCTCAATGCGAAGTATTCAAATTAATATATCTATTTAAATATCCTAAAAAAAGCCATCACCCACATATGTATAAATCATGATAAAACGATACTTTTTAACTCCCATCCCTTTTGATTTTATTTTTCATTTAAAGTTGAAGATCGAGGAAGATTATTTAATTATATGAGCTGATAATCGAGTTAATTATTTCTAGGAAATAAAGGCATTTGATTTCTCTTCATACTTGATGCGATCGCGCTTCGACGGGTAATATGGAGACATGCAGAAAGGCACGCTACCTGCCGACTCGAGTCTCATTGTGCGAATGACACGGTGCACGCGGTAGCCTTGTGTACGTCATAGCGCTCGTCACGCGTTATAAACAAACCCCAAGGCTGCTTGCCAGTAAAACTGTTATCCTTTTAAAACATTTAATACTTTACGAAATGAAACATACACCAATATTCTATTCCTTATATTTTAAATAAATTTCGATAATTGAGCTATTATATAATATTTTATACTCCGTTTTGTGAACCTATTACCATTGCTTAAGAAAATGATTAATTTTATTTCATTAAAAAAGAGAAAATATTGAATTTTGAAATAAAAACCTTTTTAGTTGAAAATTATAAAAATATTGTTATTTTATTGACAAGATTTAATTGCTTTGATATAATTAATATATACATAAATGTTACATAATAATTTAATAAAAAGAATTTTAATTGTTATGTTTAAATCATTTCTTTCCTTTTATGATTGTTTAAATAAATTATATATTATACATTTAAGTATTTTATTTAAAAATAATTAATATAAATTTATTATATTAATAAATAAATTTAATTTAAAAATTAAATACATATTAAATTTAATATCGTCAATATATCTCTGATGCAAAGCAGTAAAAGTAATTTTAAATAAACGCATATCGTTTATTAAACTAATATAAAATATAAACAAATTATTACCTACTCTGTTATTTTCAATACAAAATATGAAATACAAAAATGTTATAATAAAAGATAATATTTTATAATTCTTGATTTTAATGCTTTTTTAAGTCAGGGTTTTTAAGATAAATGAACATTTCTCTTCTCAAATCATCTCCGAAAAAATGTTACAAGATTTAAAAATTATTAATATAAAAATTAATAATTAAGCTGTGAGAAACGAAACTGAATGTGTGTCATAAGATAAACTTTATCTGAGTTTCTCGCAATTGCAAATGTGAATATCAAATTAATTCTCAAAATTCATTTATTTAACCATATCAAGCTTTAATTGAATTAAGACTAACTTTAATTGAATTTTTTTAGTAAACTATAAATACGAATCTTAGTGCCTTCGTGCGACTAATTGTAAGATTGAATTATATGTATTTGACGTAAATTTGATCCACGCTATACGAAATTACATTTTCCATTGTATTTTGATATGTAAAAGGCAAACAATATAGTAAGTTGATGTAATATCTTTCGTAAAATTACATAATGTATATTTGTTCAATTTTCATTAATTTTAGACTAATTATTAATTATGAAGGAAATCTCATACAGCGTGGATAATTATTAAACAGAAAATATGTCTAAATACGTAGGTAAATAATTCGTAAATGTCCGGAAATTGTTTGTTCTTCAAGGTTAACATTGTTCTCTCGATTATTAAACTCGGATTTCGTACAAGAGTTACTTGAAACTTCAAAAGCAATTGCGATGGCATTCTTCTATACTATAAAATTTAATCAATTTAAAAAAAAATACGTGATGAATTTTTATCACACAAAATTTTACACATTTAGAATAAAACATAACTAATTAAATTATAATCAAACTGAAACACTCGGAAATTAGAGGAAAGTCGACTTTGCGAAATTTAACAAAAGCATTCATTGTAAAGAAATTAATGACACTCGAGAAAAAATGGCTATAATATGATCAAATATAAATATATTTAATTAGACATAAAAAGATCTGATAAAATACATAATTTTATATGATTATATATAATAATATCCAAAATTTGGCGCGATATGAATTTATTTTTATATTATTATATTTGAGCAGATCTATTTTCATATATAATCAAGTCTAGTCGAATATAATTATATAAAGATAAGATCATATCGCGTCAAATTTCGGATATTATTATACATATATAATCAAATAAAATTACATATGCCATCAGATCGGTTTGGATTTACTTACATATGGCCAATTATATATGATCTCATATAATTATATAAGTTCATTTTTCTCCGGCATACAATGTATATTATATAATATATAATGCATATATTTATATTATAAAATGTTGCAAAAATTTATTGCAAAAGTAAATCAGTAGTTCTTGGTTAAAGGTTTTTGATAAGATATCTTTGCTGGTTTGATAATTTCGAGAGTTGTATAACCTTTAATTTCCAAGATTATAAAAAGTTTGAAATACCAATAACTTTTATGACTTAATTACCGTCTAGCAAAGTTTCTTTCTCTTTATAAGAAAAATGAAGTTTCTACAGTTTCTTCTATTTAACTTAATTATAAAAATGTTTATCAAAAGAATTATCTTTATCAAACTCAATTATATTATCATACATATTAATCGTAATATATAATAATACTCTATGCCATTTCATTTTTATTATCTAATTTATATTATTTAAATTTCAATTTCTACTTTAATTTCTGTCTATACTTATTTCTTTAGATTCAATTTTCTTCTTTCTTCATTTTACATACTTTTCCTTTTATTTTCTCAATCTGTTATTATCTTTCTGGAACTATTTTCTTTACTATAGTAAAGAAAATGTACAAACAAAAAAATTCGCAATAATTATATTTAGAATTCTAATCTAATTTTGATCTGCATTAAAATTTTCTTCGGTTGATGACTTTTGGCGACTAAACATATCATTGAATTTATTTTACCTTTATTTAGTAGTCATTGTTAGTAGTCATTGTTAATAATCCGCAATTCTTTAATTTTTACTGTATCTTTTGTGGAAGATGTGTTTTGCTAATTTCAATGCTCTTTTCTGAATATTCTTCTTAGTTTTCTCTGATACAAATTTAAATGCAATTTCTTATTTTCAAATTCTTATTTTTATATCTTTTCATTTAGGTATCCTTATGCAATGAAGTTACTTTAAAAACTTTTTTGTAATGGAAAGATATGCGTTGTCAAGTAGCTCCGTATCTTGGGCTACAGTTTAGTTCGTAGTAGTTTCTATAGTTTTATGTAAAGCACTTTTGAGATTAGACAGCTTTAATCTTGTAATAAGGTTCCTGATCTAAAATCGTCCTATTTTACTAATTAACGTTATGATTTAATTTTAAAATGTGATCTATGATGACTGATATTATTAAAAGTTTAAATATCAACTAGAAAATGTTGATTTGTACCAATTCAAAGTTATTTTGTTTGTCCTTTTTCCACAATGATAATAAGATCTAAAATTTATGCAATAATTTTGTTTCATTTTAAAAGTAAATTGCAATTTGCTGTGAGTTGACATGAGTTGAAAATATCAATTATTTTTTTCACCTTATTTGAAGTTACAAAAGATACAATATCATCTACATACTTATAATAAAAAGGCAGAGAGCTTTTTCACATATACACGATCGATAGATAAAGTTACGCTTTTACATAGCAAATTCAACAAAATAGCATACAAAATTTATAAAATGTAATATAAAATAAAGCTCTGCGAAAATTAATTCTACATTCTGTAACATACCTCTCTTTTTACATGGTAAATATATTTCGCGTAAAAAGAAAATTCCGTTATTTTGCGTTTTTTGAATTATTTTTTACATGACTGAGTTTGAAAAGAATAAGAGGTGAATAATATTATAAATAATTCAATTAGTATTCACATTATAATAACATGAATAATATAATCATGATTGACAATGATTAACTGCTAAAATATTATTAAAGTTACAACATATGATGATTGAAAAAACATAATCTACCTAGGCTATTACTCGCTTTTTTAACATAGTAATAGGTCTTATTAAAAAATTTGTATTAAGAAGAAATTACAAAAATTTTTTCCAAAAAGAGAATTGGTTGTATACGAAAACAAATATTATATTATACTTTTAAATGGCGATAAGCCGTTTGTTGCTTAAGTCTTTAAAACATAAATAATTAATATTGTCTAGGAATCATAAATCCCGAGAAAAAATGGGTTTAATATGATCAGATGTAAATATATATAATTAGATATGAAAAGATTTTATGTCATACATGACTGTATATGATAATATCCGAATTATATATAGCCAATTATATAATTGGCCATATATAATTAAATCTAAAAAGATCTGATGACATATATAATTTTATATGATAAATATAATAATAATAATAATAAAAGTATAATAATATAAAAATTTTCAGATATAATCATATCGCGCCAAATTTCGGATATTATCATATAAAATCATGTATGACACAAGATCTTTTCATATCTAATTATATATATTTACATCTGATCATATTAAAACCCATTTTTTCTCGCGTTTATAGTACATTTTGTGAATACCGTAATATTAAAAATAACTGCGACATTTCGATGTTTGCAATCTTTCAGATTCGGAAAAAGACGTACGGAAAAGGCTTCCGAAACTGTCAAGAGTCATTGAAATAGACGGTCTGACGAATATATTTCGAGTTCGAGGTCAGGCAGCCCCTTTCACGAGTATCTCACATACATATTCGAGTAGCATCCTTGCGGCTTGATCCACCCAAAAGCAGCCGTCTTTGTAATGGAAATGTCTGCTGCTATTGCCTGCCGTCGCGTTTTCTCCACGCGAAATCGTACCATCGTGTTCTTGAACTCCTGAGATTCCCACGAGACGTAAACATCGGTCTCGGGGGATATTGTATAGGCAGAAAAATGGTCCACAGCGTCCTCACAGAATTCAAATAATGATCTACATTGCACCTCGCAATAATAAAAATGCCTATTCTTCCACAAAATGATAATTTATTGCAATGACTCATCGAAGAACAAATAGAAAATCTTAACCTCATGAAAAATTAATTTTACGATAATCATATGATAAACTGCTAAAATTGATGTAATAAGTTTCTATTTATAAAAGCAAATTAATCCTACAGAATTTGTTTCAATGAATATTTATTATTATAGGTGTATTAAAAGGAAATAGTATAAAAAGATGCCATTAAAAAGTTTAACACATTTTTTCTCTCTCTCTTTTTCTCTTATATGAAATAGCGAGACAGTCACAGTTTTTTTGTGCACAATTTTCTCGCATGCTCGAAACTTGTTGAAAAAATTTCAATCGTCTAGTCAACAAAGCTCCCAAGTCTTATACATTGATACTATTCCTATTGAATAGGAATGAACGTCAGTCAACCATAGATATCGCATAATTGCGCTGTGATGCGTAGAATATCTGCCATACCTATTGGGACGTTTGTCAATCCAGTTATCAGGATAAAGTTTCGACTATCTACATTGTAATTTCGCTTTTATTTCACTCATAATCTATATTCGACATTGTGATTTAAGGAATATCTATTATCGTGCGAAAACAGTATTTCTAGTTTAATTACGGAAATGTAAATGCCTTTTACATTTAAATTATTTTTATTTATTTAGTAATATATTATAAAAGATTATTATCAGAAGTAAAAATTGAAATAAAATTCCTGAAAAGCTCTATCCGGCCTTTTAACATTAGATATTTCATTAATTTTTGCCGCACGATAGTAACATTACAGATGCTTTCAACATGTCATATTTCCAGAACAAAAGTCATTTTGAAGAAATGACACTAAAACGCTTTTCTCGATTATACACACCGACTTTTGGTTCTGGCACTTTTGCAAATGGAGTCGTGTCTTTTCGACAATGGGCAAATAGAGGAACGGTCGAGATTTCCGGTGCGCTGAGAGCCTTAATTGCGCTCACGGCAAATATTTGCATTTCAAGGGGCTTTTGCATGTCTGCATAATGTTTGACACAGGTGCGCGCGCGAGCTAGTCCTGGCTGGCGGGGAACGGTATAAGTACCACAAGAGAATGCTCCTTGTACGCTGTATACCCATACTACACACGTACTGTATAGCTGATGAGCTACACGAGACTCAAACAGGTGCATACTCGTTTAGAGCGCGCGAGCCAACTGCGAAACTTCGGTCGAACGCGATGCATTATCGTATCTCCTTATGCGCTCGCGATAGACTGGATTTTTTCTCAATTCTCTTGAACAGCGAGAGAGGTTTCAGAATTGCTGGATAAATGAATGAACTTAAATGAAAGTCTCGTGTAATTCACATTCAAGCAACGCGGATTATTTTATCATTAGTAAAAATAATTCCTATTTGGTTCATGATTAGCTCATTATAAGAGAATTATTGTTATTCAGCAGCTGTTATATTAATTTATAACCCGGTACATACGTTACAATTTACGATTAATGAATCAATCAACTGCAATTGTAAACAAATCTATAATCGATCAACTATTGTAAATTGCATAGTGATATAATGTAATTTTAGAACTAGTAATTTGGCATTTAATAGAATTTAACATTCATAGTTTATTGTCCACATTATTTCAGTGTCCTTAGATTGAGAATGATAAAGTTCACATAGAAGTAATCGGTAAAAAATAGGTTCGCGTTAAGACCGTTTTTCGCGGAAACAGATTCTTTTTCGCGAGGACGTCCTACGCGATGAAGTTGCAATTTTGCGCATTACACGAAACTAAGTGAAACTAGAGCACAAGCGAGTCGGCTGTAAACTACGATTAAAGTTCGAAACGCGCCGTGCTGTACGGGCGTTATCAGAAACGCCATTCGTAACAACGTATCCTCCTTTCGTCCTACATTCTCCAATGATAAAACCTACCCATATTATTTCCTATATCGGCCACTATCTCGCGAAGACAACCTATTATGTTTCCCAAGAAATATAGCTTTCGTGAGCTTCCAGCAACAATCCTAACTTTTTCAATTACATAAAATTAAGGTAAGTCGGGAGAAGATACCATATGTAATATGAATATATCATAATAATATGACAGTAATATGAATAAGCCAAGTCACAATGTTTCACAATTTTTACAAGATGATACTTAAGCTTTTACGTAGCAGTGCTGAAAATAGCCAATCTAAAAGTTATATATTGTTAAAATTAATTAAATGTTTATCTCTGCTGTTGCAGGTGGCATCTTGCCTCTATACCTGGGTAAGATGCCACCAGGAAAAATATAAATATTGTGAAGAACATATTGTATGAGCAATCTCATATTAATGAATAAAAAGCATTGCTATTAATCGGCTAATAAATGAAAAATAATTCAATAGCATCTTCAAACTGTTGACATTTTTCCCCGACTTACTTTATACATATAATAAAAGATTAACATCGTGTAAATATTATACACAATAAAATAAAATTTTTCTATTCTTCAAAAATAATAAGAAAAATTCAAATGTACATAACTCTAATAATATTATGAAATCTTATCGATAGTAATATCTATCTGTGTTATTTTTATCAATGCCGCATATCCCTCCCCATTATCTAAATAAAATACTATTTTATATTGAAGAATCTCAAATGAAACAAAAACTGCAACAAAATTCAGCAAAATGCAGTCTCTTCTCTGACAAGTAAAGGCGTTTGTCGTGCAGGAAATCATGTGGGAAATGGTTAGCTCGTACTAACCCGCAATTCCTAACCAGCGAGCTTCAAATTTCGCCTGGATCTCTCGCGTGAACGATTTACACGGGGCAACGAAGCATGCACACATCCGTTCATCACAATTCCCCTCGTCGTTCTCTCGAGCATTGATTTTGTTGCGGCAATCAAGAGAGACCGTCCAGCGCTGCTAGAAAGGAGACAGAACGAGATAGAGGCCGCATCGTCGGATTGGAATCCAGCGGCTCGTGTAACTTCGATGGAATCGAAAGGTAGTCGTTCGGAAGGAAATCGCGGACCCTCCTCCGCATCCGCGTCCCATCCCACCTTCTTTCTAGTTTAAACTTTTCCTTTTCGCTTCGTTCATTCCCCTCGGCTTCCTCCCGATTCAGGCGACTATCCGGCAATGAACGGTCTCCGCGCTACGTCTGACACTGACCGGCATTTTCTACTTCGCAACGGCGGAGTATTGTTCAGCCTTACTCCTTGTTATCTCGAATTACACTTCACCGCTGCACGCGCTGCATTAGCAACAATGATACCATCCAATTAACGATATGTCGAGTCACAGTAGATTATTGATGCGTTAACGACAGATAACAGCTACACAAATACATGTGTTGACGGCCAATCCGACTTAATTGTAAGAATTTAAAGAGAAAGCAAAAAGATATAAATTTTCTTATTTAATATACAAAATCTATTCGATTATTCATTTTTCAACTCTTGGGAAACTATTTTGCTAAACAAATGACATATATGTTTTCGCATGTACTCTATAAGATAAACGTATAAAATTACGCCACTGACCTGAACAACGCCATCGTAGCTTATTTTATGCACGTAACAAAACACAATTAAATGAAAATCTCTAAATGTCATCGGAAAGCAATCATCAAAACGTATGAAATAGTCCTGTCTAAGTAAGTATATATAAATTTAATGTGTTTCATTTCATAAAAAGTGTTTCAAAAACTCATGTCAAGGATCTGTCACTTTTAACTATCCATGATTAAGCTTATTCTTAAATTGTTACTGTGACAATGTATTAAATGATAAAATAAGGTAATTTTGTATTCTAGTACAGAGTGCTTTAGTTTTGCACAATTAATATGTTTAAAAAATGATAGGTGATAATAGATAATAGATGTAATAATTTAATTTCTTTTACTGTAATATTTATACTGAAAACAGATCAGATGAGATGGCGTCATTTGGTACATATCAGTGGCGTAAATTGGGACATCCTAGAATTTCGGTGGCGTAATTCAAGACACACAGTTCACACTTAATTCTTTTATAAATAAAAATATTTTTGTTTATTTTCAAATTTCATATATGTTCTCGCTAATTTACAATATTAACTTTAGATAAAATTTATAGTCATATCTTATACCACTTTACTTTTTTTCAAATAGCCTATGAAAAATTAATCTTTGCTTAAAGTGGCGTAATTCCGTACATTTACCTTAAGAAAGCTGTAAAATGATATAAAATTTATTACAATTTATTAATATTTAATTTTTTTTATGTATATATACAATAAATCCACAAAATACTAATTTCGTAGTATCACATGGTCAAGATATTTTCGATCGAAAATACCGCCTGATAAAAGAAGATCGATAAAATGGTCCAGTCCATCTTGCAGCCGCACATTTCGGCTGTCAGATTATGGACCGTTCAATCGTGATGCCATTCAATCGCAATGCTATTTTCCCTCCCGGTACGGAGTTGACCATTGAGACTTGCTGTATATCCACAGGCGATACCAGATTTCGTTGGGGTTTCATTTTCCGCAACAAAAAGCAAAGCAAGTTAAATTTTTGAAGCCACAAAGAATTACTATTTTATCAGTATTGATTAAACTTAATATTGCAATTTATGCCTAATTAATTCATTGTTATTTTAAGACAAATCGTTCAGAACTATCTTTGTGTAAAATGTGTTTAATATTTAACTTTACCAAAATCTGAAGATGTTACATTAGTAATCATAAACGCCGATATCATAAAATTATTAAATCCAATTTTATTACAATAAAATATACAATCATAATTATTATATATGCAACATCCTTTAGATTCGTTAATATTATAAAGTATTTTGCACTAATTTTGAAATAAGCGTTGTAAATGTGAGCAATTTTGTGATTCATCTTTTAATAAGACGCTCTGCCCGTGTCTAATCAATATCGCGCTTCAATGAAAACTACTCCCCGCACTACGAACAATGCGTATATCCATGCTCATGCACCGACGCGGTGTATGACCCTTGGAGAAGCTCTCCGTATCTTCATCCCGCCGCGGTACGAGCTCTTGAACCCACCCCCGGTTTCTGTTCTCTTCAATCTCTCCGCGGGAGACTTATTGTCTCGAGCGAGCTGCTTTGATTCAAAGTCATCGAGAGAGGCCGGCCCTCTCGAGGAACGCACGAGTGATTTTCAAGCTCTTTGCGACCCTTTTCGCGCTCCGCGTGTAACGTAGCCCCCTCGAACTTCCTGTCGTGGCTTCGAGAAAACTTCCTGTCACGAGGAGACTCGCGATGGTTACTCTGTAAGGTTGAAACTTTCTGTTTTATGATCGATCCTACAGCAATAAAAAGAAATTTATTACGCAAAATCTTTCATTTACCACGTTTGTTTTCAATCAACATTTTGTCTAGTATTAAATTGCACGATATCCGTTTATTCCTTCTAAAGAATCGTAATTCGATTAAAACTGACATAGGGCACATTTACAACGCTATATTTAATTCTTGTCCCACGAGCTTCTGCCACATTGAGTTTACGTGTCAAGTTTACACGTCGCGTTACGCAGAAATAAATTTTACACTATAGAGGACGTAGATATGTGATGCGATCGATGTAATTTTCTTCCTAGCTCGGCTGCTTCTGTAAACTTACAAGCTACGTTATGTGCAATCATTCACCGTTGGTTTTCTTTTCCGGACACTTCATTTTTCATATTTCTCGTCGCAGTCGACGTACAGTGACACTTTCGATTACCTGTGCAACCTCCATGCATGTCAGTAGATGTATATGTACATTTCGAAGCATACTATATACATTTTTTTATCGTTGCCCTTTTGCTCCAGTTATTTAAATTTTATCGTAAATTTTATATGTACATATATATATATGTATATATAAAGTAAAACCAAATAATCAATGCATCATAAACATCGCAAATATAGTATTTCTCAGTTTACTGTTATCTATAAATAATTTTTTATTTATAAATAATATCATATATTAACATTTATATTAACAAAAATATTTTTTATTTCCTAATAAAAATGAAATTTCTTTGTAATACAGATCATTCGTAATACAAAATTATTAAAGATATATTAATCATATAATTATATGATGTAAATACGTTTAAAAAAACGTTTTAAAAAATAAGAAATTATTCATCAATTTTAGCCGATTCAGAGGAATATGCAAATAGCCTCAACGTAAAAAAGATAAACATGCTTCTAGTGACCGAGAAGTTGCTAAAATCGAGACTTCAACTCTCATTCAAACTCAGCCAGAGTTCTCAGAAACTGCATATTACGTGTATATATATATACGATGCAGCCGCGGCGTTAAACGCGGTTATGATTGAGTTATTTATTCACGGCATAATTTCCCTCACGTTTCTGCCTCTACCATCGTCATCTCTTTTGCTCTTCCGTTTTTCACAGTCCCCTCCCGCCGTTCTCATCTCCCTTCCCAAATACTTCATTTCATATATCTCGTCCCTTCGACGTATTGTCGCTTTTTGCAATTTTCCATACGTTTCCGCGTTGCGTATTTCATGTCACGCCGACTGCGCGTCCCTCCGCTATTTTCGCGACGTAGCAGACTAGACGTTATCGTGATGAAGCAGATGAGATGACACGCGCGCCCGTAAATTTTTAGCCTACCTGGCATGAAAAAGTCGCATCGACCCGTGCAACCTGGACAAAGTCGGAACCGTTGCCAAAAATTTTTGCTCTTTTACCAAATATTTCAAATAAATATTACTCTAATATCAGATTATCCTCTAATTTTGTATCGGAATGAAGCTTTCAAAATTAAAATAAATAGATTGATTTAAAAGTAAAAATTTATTATTCTTCTAGAATTTCTAAAGAAATAATGAATTTTTATTTAGATCTATTTACAAGAAAAATTACTTATTGATTATTTTTTAAGACAATTTTTCGAACAAGTTCTTTAATATGATGTTAGATTAGCTACAAAGTTGAAATAATGGCATTTATTTGTATTGGAAAAAGAGTCATCTTTTTATTGAATATATGTATAAACATTTTATAAAATTAAATGCTATAAATATTCTAGGTATCCATGACATTTAGTCTGTCATATTTCTTTAGATGGACTTAAAATTTAATGTTATTAAAAAATTTATCAAAAAATTTATCATAAATCGAAATAATGTTAGAGATATTTTATCAGAAAAAGTGGACATGTTTCTTATAATAATTCTTGAGTGTAATGGAAAATGATGTCAAATCTATAAACGAAGTTTTATACTGCCCCCGTGTGCATTATACATACATATATAACACTCTAATAATTTCTGTAGTAGCGTTCGTGATAACTGCAAACAATAGAAGTACAAATTTACTTTTGGTTAACATGCAAATATGGCAACCCATCCTGTAATATATCAAATTTATACACCGTTCATTAACACAATGAATGAACACATTAATGACGAATACAATTTCAAAAATAATCGTCTCATCTCTCAAAATAATAATAATCCCGAAAAAATATTTTTAAAAATCTGCAAGATTTCTAAAAAAAATCATCATTACAATAACATTTTTTTTAGCATCATTTAATATTAATCATTTATATAAAAATTCTCTGTTTAAACGGTCTACTTGAAAATTAAAATTTATCAAAAAGTTTAAACATGTCTTGAAAATGGGAGCATATCATTTGATTTATTTAAAAGACGAAATGTGTTAGAAAGATCTTTGAAACATTTTTAATAATAAAGTTCAGTAAGAGTCAAAGCGACATGAATGATATTTCTCTTAGATAAGAAGGACATGCATGATTAGACGACTCCCGAGTAACTATGTTAGACGTTTAAGACAAAATGAAGAAATCGGTTATAAGTTCACATGCCGCGGCTAAGAACCCTGTACGCACTATTTTTCATTACTGCGAAAGCATCACGTAAGGCTGCTGACTCCTGTTGGAGCTATCCTTTGGATGAGTGGGGTGCCCAAGTGTGCAAGCGGGAATGGAAGAGCGCGCTATAGTTGGTATGCGAAGGGTTGCCCGCGCACCGGGTTCGCATATCCATCACGCCGGTTCGAACGGCCTCGGCGAAGCCCGTCGTCCCTCACCCTGCGAGCCATGATAGGGCTGGGAGAAGACAGATGCGACCCGTGCCTCGCCGGTGAGCCACGAACTGACGCGAACCAATCTCCGAGTCCTGCCCTTCCCCATGGTACCCGCCGGCAACCCCGGGTTCGTACGCGACCCCGAATAGCTAAACTGGCTCTATCCATGCCACGTAGCTTGTCTCGAAAGATCAACAGAGCGGTCTAATTCCACGTTAAACGACTGTAACAGACGGTACTTTCGAGCTTTGCAAGCCATGGGCGATTACGCCGCAGTGTCGGAGGCTAAAGCGCTCGTTCACTGATCCTCCGAAAGCTAATTGTACATCGAAAATATTGGGATTGGACGAGAACGCGAGGCCATACTCTTTACGACGTATAAGGAAATAATTTTAGTTTAAAAGTATTAATTAAAAGTATAATTAAACAATTAAAAGGTACAAAAATTTAGTTTTTGTGAAATTCCCAATGCATAAATTGATTAGGACAATTTAGAAAATTCCGGTTTTTTTTATAATAAAAATATAACTTTTGGAATAATTTTAAAATGGAAATAAGCGTTCCTGCTTATTTCCATAATATTCGATTGAAATTGCGATTTACGCGAGGGGCATTATTTCAGCGAGGCGAGTATCGACAAAACAAGCTTAAGACAAAATGGCACAATCCCTGATCGGATACATGCCCCGTTGTCATAAAACATTAACCATTGGAAAATAAATACCGCAGAATAAAATTATTTCGTAGCTTATAAAAATGCGCATCGTTCCATGGGAATATGGACTCTACGACACTGTTGAATTTACATCGGAACGTGAAATTGCTTTCGTCATCACGGGAGCTCAACTGTCAAACCGGATGTCGATATATTGACGAAGAATTTTCAAAGCCATCAGATCCGCCAAAAACGATCTACGCTAAATAGATTCTCGAAACTCAATAACTAGAGCGATGTATTGGTCTCTTTTGTCTCCTTCTTCTCTTTTTCTGCCATCTTTATTCCTCCACCCAGTCTGTTCTTGTTTCTGGAACCTCGATCTCGTCTCATGTTCGAACAAGTGTACGTGCATGCTTGTATCTGTATAAGGTGTTCTAAAAATTATCCTCTTTTTCTATCACAGGCAGTAACTTTTTCATTTTCGATGTTAAATGTTTAGATAAATAAATGTATTTATGAGAACACTTTCTGTTGAAATAAAAATTATCTAAATTCGTTACTCTATAATTATAAACGTCTAGACGACTATTTGAAATAATTGATTTTTAAAAAAATTAAATCCACCTAGAAGTACTCAATTTCGACAAAACAAAAAGATTTAATAATGTTTATTGTTTAAAAATGTATTTATATATTTATATATATTTTTGTACTTTGAAAATCCATTATTAGTGTAAAATGGTCGATTCCCTTCAAATTTAACATACTATCGTTATTTCTTCACCTCTTTAACATTCTTTTCGTATTCCAAAAGACACAGACGATTTCTAGAACACCCTATATACTTGCATGTATGTATTCGGTAGGAAATCGATCCAAAGTTCTCGTGTTTCTCATTGTCAGCCGGGTAGCTTCCCTTGGACCACGCGTTTATATTGCAAAAGGCGCTTGTATCTCTCCCTTTGCCCACGTAGGATCGCAAATCCTTCCAGGATATTTTCCGATCCCGGCGACATCCGGCTTTAACGTCACCTTGCATTTATTCAAATGCGTCCCTCGCTTCCCTCACGCTTAACAACGCTTATATCCGTTCTCGCTCCGAGCATTTTCTTTTTGCACGAAGCAATTTGTCGCACGATTGAAGAGTGGGTAGAACCGTGAATTTTTCAGCTTTATTGCGTTTCATTCCACCTCGTTGCCGCATTCTCGCGACGATGAAATCGATGTAATATTGACAATCTCGTCAACCCCACGCTTTGTTGCCGCGAAAATAATTTAAGTCAACGAGGACGCAAAGTATTGCCGTCGTGCAATTTTCATAACTCCACAATTCCTTTAAAATATCCAACGCGTAACACATCAATATTGAAATACTTCTAAATATTCTATGATATATCCATATAGTACATACGCGAAAATACTATTCATAACATTCTTTATCAATAAAGATCGATCAATTTATGGAATTATTTTTTTCTTAAAAAGATATAAAGGTTCTTTTTCTATAGAGTTTCAGATTATTGAATCAATTTTAATTAAATATCTTTTCAATTAAATTACTTATTTTAATAGGCTTACTATTGAAGTAATTTTTAGTAAGTCTGAAAGCTAATTTAATAGTAAATTAAATTAAATAACAAAAAAAGTTATTTTTTACAAAATAGCGTATTCATTCTATATCTTTATTAAAGGATAATGTTAAAATAATATTGATGTATCCGTCAAATATTAAACATTAAATTCCGTTTTCAAAGATTGATACAATGAATGAATGAATAAATCCGATATTACTTTTGCCCCCTGCCCCTCCCCTCGCCAAGTATATATACGACCCAAAAGTTATCGTAATCTTGATATGTCGATACACATCTCACGTTTCAGACAACTGTAGTCCATACATGCAAGAATAAACGTACGTTGCCGGAATTAATTCCTGAAATTGAAACACTTCCGAGAGGCGCCATACGACCGGTTATAACGTTTTCAGGTTGCCGCTGGATTAATGCCGAGGAACCGGCGGATTCTAGGACGTGATTTAACTCGACAGGAATACAAGCAATTCTGCAAGCTCTCCTTTCGAAAGCGGATAACGATCTGATTCCGATTCGCACAGTATTCGCATATATGTACGTACCATGCCTATGCAAATGCACAGTTGCGAATTACAAAATCGTTTATGCAAAATCAACGAAATCGATAAAAATGTGAAGTATGCACTACTAAACTGCAATTATATCGATTTAAGGTCGTGAATATATAGAACATTACCAGCTTTATATATTATATTTTTCTTGTATATAGCTTGAACATTTTTATTTGTAAAATTATTCATTTCTACAATTATTATATATAGAATTTGTATTAACATATATCTAAGATAATAATTACATATTTCATCTTCCAACAATATATTGCACATATCCGTTAAGTATAGCAAGTCTCTTGAAAGATAGCAATTTAGTTAGTTGTAATTAATATTAACTTACAATATAATAATATTTATATAAATATGTAATAATACTAATAAAAAATTTTCCTTTTATATGTATATACTTTATTGCATTTATAAAAATAATATTTATGTATATCAAACCCTCTAATAAAAGATCATAAATAAAATAAATTATTCTGATCTGTACTTAGTTGCTGCTCTTATGCATTTTTTTATATGTATAAATAGCTAAATCGAAGTTATACTTTCTAATGGGCTCAACCTCTGCTTTAAAATGAGAGCAAATACGCATAAATTTCACAACTACAAATAAAACACACATACGTATTTGCCTGCATTTTGTAACTGTGAGGAAAATCAGGACGAAGTACATCTGACTTGATTATTTATTTGAAATAGGACGAAGTAACTTGAGAGAACCGCGTCGGAAGCGAGTAAGCAATTTTCCGTACGTTTGGTTACATGGTGTATTTCAAACATCTCCCTTTCTCCCTTCTCATTTTCCCGCCTTATACATTCCCCTACACAAAGTACCGTGGCGGAACTCCGGCACAGCTTATCCGGAAAACGTTTGATCCTCCCCTCACGCCTGTCCCTTCATCCCTTAATCCTGCGGGCTAAGCTGCTTGCGGTGACGACAAAACGACGAAAAGGATCGTTCGTTGTGCCTTCGGCTTGTTCTACTCTTATGCACGATAATACATTGTTTTCCACAGAGAGCGAATATCATTCATAACGAAACAGTATCTTGATAATTATTAAGTTTAAGATTATTATAACTAAGCTGTTGAAAATCGCTTCTCGGTTTATTCAGAGTTGGTGTCACTTATAATTAATATGGTTATCTGTTCCATTCTTTTAGCTGTACTCTGTTTTATTTAAAACATGTGATAGGTACTCTTTTCTTTAAAGTCTAAATACTCAGATTGCGCGGAACTCTCCGCTTGCAACCAATTGTGTTGACAAGATTCAACCAATTGATCGAGTCAAATACGATCTCTCATTTGAACAGGAGGAACAGGAGGCTGCGCACCGTATCTGCTTTTAATCGGATTACCATGATCTTGAGAATCGTAACACAAGCGTCACTGTCTAAGCGATACCGCAGCTCGTCTTAATTTTCTGATCGTTGACACAATTGTCACGTATGTAACATTATTTTACTTGTTGCTTTGACATGAATTCTCAAAAATCTGATAAATGATTATTTTCTCGGCGACAAAACTTTCTTGAATTTTCAGTTTAACGCATTATACGATATCGAAATAAATGCGATACTTGTGGTATGCATTGTAACAGTATGGAATAACACGGTTTGAACGAATTGTTTTAAATCGAATAGAATAAGTGCACTTCCTATTTCGAGGATGAGATTTTGTATTTTAGAATGTCTGGCATGATTTCACATGCTTTTCAGGAAAAGAATAAAAATAACAGTAAATCTCCGGAGTTATCGGAGAAAATACAGGTTGCAAGCTCACGCAATTTCCCGAATATCTTCGGCGTCGCACTAGTATCGGCGGTGCAGGCAATATCGATAACTGCATACATCCCAATATGGATGCGCATTAGCCTCATTCGTTGCGAATTTACGCGGGTATTTGAATACAGCCCTCGGAATATTCTTTCTACAATTGCTACTCGTTCATCCGTGCTGTAATACAAATATATTTTAAAACAGATTCTACTTAGAGTGATCATTTGAATGCATAACGACCGGAAAAATAGACGAACAAAGAAATTATATTGTATTTTATTCTTTGAAAAATTAATTTTTTCATAAGCAAATTGATGCTTATATTAAATCTTATACCATATGTGCCATAGTTACCTCGTCATAGACGGTCACAGAGAACTGTTCGAGAAAGAAGAAGAGTTAGAGGATTAAAGTAGTAATCTATTCACTAAAAAAAGATAAAAAGAATTTTGCTCAAAGAAAGTCTTTCTTTAGTATCGAAATATAAAGCAAAGTCCTACAGTCAAAAGAAGAAGAAGAAGAAGAAGAAGGAGAAGAAGAAGAAGAAGTTAATGTTTGTATTGCACATATCAGTTTATCATTGCGATAGTTTTTATCGTTTCGGCATGAAAACAAGAATAGGAAAGAAAGAGAAATGCTTTATTGAGTAAATATTAATTTTTATAATTTAATATAAACGCTATATTTGTTCTCTCACTATATAATTAAATCTACAGAGTTAATCGCATAATGGCAATTCATTAAAATATTATTTTAAATTGCATTTCCATTATTTAAGTAAATAATTTAAAAATATAACTAAATTTCTTGTACAGTACAATAAATATAAATAAAAATTCAAATATCTCTGAAAATTTATATAAAAATTCAAATATCTCTGAAAATTTATATAAAAATCTGTATAATGAAAGGATTATTATGTATAACATATAGAAGTACTAACATATAGAAGCCTCAGGAAAGCATCAAAGCGGGGTATTGTATAAATTTTCCTTTGTTCCTTTTTACAATCCCATTTTTATCCAATTTCTGTGAGCGCTGCTAAATATGATAGGCCTACAAGTTCTTCACTTGTTACTCACCGAGTAAAACATACTTTGCTTTCCTTTGATCTACGTTTTGTGCCGCTCGCATACTCGTTCTTATCAGTAATCAGGGTATCTCACAGGTAAAATTAAAAATTCTGCGGTGCGCACGATGCGATCGGTGCCGCACTACAAAGAGCGGTCTGAACACTTTGTGAGGGCAAAACGTTAATTAATGTGGTAATTAATTTTGTGGTTGCTTTTACCATAGCGGCTTCGACTCTACATAACGATACTCTTTCGAACGTTAAGCACCAAAACATTTTATATGAGGAAAAGTAAATATCTCTAAAATTTGATGAAGGAAATACAGTCATCTATAATAATGATTTATTTATTTTTCGACTATATTCCGACCAACAAAATGGATTGCGGATAAAGACTTAAAAAGCATTGTAAACTTTTTTCGAGATTCACAATTATGTATGTGTATATGTATAGTATCTCTTTCTCATGTTATATAATTAATATCCATTTTGTGCATATCATGTCAGCGTATGAAAAAGAAAATATTAAATCGCAGTACATATTACAGTATTAATATGCATATCATAAAATTAAACTGAATATTACAGTAGTATGCCAAGAAAATGCTAATTAAATTTGAGTACTTTTAATTTAATATAATGTAATTTTTCTTCATCAAGTTTATTTCTTAATAATATATATAGTTAATTTATCGAATAAGTGAAATAATAAATTGACTTATTTACTCTTTCCCTGTTTTATCTCTGCTACTAAATTGATTGTGTTAATTAATTTTCGTGTTCACGACATTTCTCGACAGTCAATGGTTCGAAAATAAAGTTAGCGGTTAACGGTATCTCAACAGAAATTGGATCGCGGTTGCATCAACTTTTCGATTTCCTCAATCTGGAAGAACGATTGGATGAGGCAAGGGGGCCCTTTTCGTGTTCGAATTACTTTCCGTGTATCGTACAATGGAAGGAATTCGCTTTCCGCGATGCACACATACCGCCAACAATGGTGGACAATGGCAAAGGGCTGGCGGTTTGGAGATGAGAGATAGATACGAACGAAGAGACAGGAAAATAGGAAAGAATTACAAAAGTGGCTGCAGCGGAAAAATCTGAGACGATGAATGGAAAACTCGAATAGCGAAATCACATATAGGTACGCGTTAAACAAGAGTCATAGATGGAAAATTTATCGTGCAATAAGTACAACTGTTATAGTAACTGTAATAACTTTTCAGAAATATACATTTATTTTTAAAAGAGAAAATAATAAAATAAATAGAATGTGTCTTTCGGAACTTTTGTTATTTATAGCAACAATGCCGGACAATAATATCATTACATAGCACAACAATAACAATAATAAATAATGTATAGTTTTATTATTTTGTGATTTATTGAATATACATATATATTCTAAAATTATTCAATACATATTAAAAACATTGAGCATTTTCAACTTTGCATATTGAAAATTCAAGTATAATGCAATATTTGAAAACCTCGATAAATTTTAATGTTGCAAAAACATCTCATACAATCAGAGTAGTGAATTTACAGAACTTCAGTTCGCGTATTAAAGTTTGCAAAGCCATTGAAAGGCGAGAAGTGTGGTGATTCGAAATCTTGAAAGTCTTGAATCTTCGTCTCATTGTGAATTCTCATCTCGAACTTCTCGAACGGGAAGTGGTCCAATTTCTTTCATATATTCATCATCCACATCACTGCTCAAAAAGAGCAATGCAAACGATTTAAGTATAAATTTCGATAAGAATACTTCTAGCAATTGGATTAACTTTCTGATATTCGATTAACTTCTGGTTACGACGACTTTGAACGCAAGGAATTTATCAATGCATTCATACATTAATTTAAGTGCAATAAATAAATGTGAAAATTTCATGTAAGAATAAATTATAAATTGTATAGTTGTCGTCGCGCGCATATATGCTAAATAATCTTTTGATAGAAAAAGTTTTTATGTATATATAAGTTAATGAAAACTTACAGTAAATTTTATAAGAATATTTATGGCATAAAACAAACTTTTTCAAATAAAAAACGTTAATTAGAAAACTTTTCATTAGATATATTTACTTTTCAGAAATTCGCAATCTATTTGATTAAAATTTTTTAATTAAACGACCGATCGAAAACTGTTGTTCAAAGTATAATTTATTATAAAAACAAATATTTTTTAGCAAGTAATGAATATTATACAACTTTTTTCGAAATAACAATAAATTTACTTATATTTTGCTTATATTTTGATAATGCACAAATAAAAATGAAGATAACGCCAATAAAATATATTCCACAAGTTCAGCAAAGCGCAAAGTGGAAGTAAGTTGATGCGAGTTATATCACGACAAAAAGAACGAAACAGCACTGCATGTACAGTTACTTTTTGCTGTTTCTGGGCAAAGGTTGATAGTAAATAACTTTTCGCCTTAAGTTTAAGTACGGCTAAAGGTCTACTTTCAGTTTTTGCAGTCGAATTTGCGAGGAAATACTTTCCACAGCATCTAACGGAGCTCGCGGACGAGAAATTACTATTGCAAATTTTCGAAAAAGTATATTAATTTGTTAAAAATGAGAAAAGCTATTCTAGAAAGACAGGTTTATGTAAAATAAAACACCATTTTCTTGATAACTGAGATACAAAAATACAAACGGAAAAGAGAGAAAGAAAGATAGAAAAGAGAGAAAACTGATATTATGTGCTATTTAAAACCTTACTTATTTCTGTGCCATATAAATTTTTACATTCAATTTTTTTTAAATTATACTATAGAATGATTATATAACAATTTATTTCTAATAAACCTATTATTTTCGAAATGCCAATCTTTTCTGATATAATTTGTCCTCTTTCTCTCTCTCTCTCTCTCTCTCTCTCTCTCTCCCTCTTTGTCTTTTCTCCTGTTCCTTCTTTTTATATTTTCACTATAGCTTAATCTTACCCTCGCTACTGCGGTTATCGAAAGGCCATCGACTGTGCGCCGCGAAATGGCGGGCTTGTGCAGCGGACTATAATGTTGGCCGATGCACGTAAAGGGAAAGCAATGCGGCGGAAGAGTTCCCGTTTTCCGCTCGCTTCTAATGCTGCTTGCAGCGGAAGTTGGTAAATATAACTAGTATCGAAGGAATCGCTTTGTTACTGAAAGCTGAGCTCAAGGAGGAAATGATTACACAGCGGATCACGAAGAGATCGAAACTTTAGGATGAGCGAACACTCCTTCACTTATCGCTCTTACAAAGCAAAGAGATATCCGGATTTTTAATTGTGCAATATTAAATTACTTATCTTTGCGATCACGAATGAGATATGATCGAGAATTTAATCTGACGATAATTACGTCATAAAAAGAAATATTATTTTTATAAGTCAATAATGTAAATAATAATAACGCACTAAATACATGCTAAGAAATTTTTATAATATAAATTGTAATTAACAATTTTTTTAAAAATTTCCGTTTAGAAAAAATATTTTATTATAATTGCATCAGAGGATATAATTTATCTTCGTAAAAGAGTATATTCATTAAAAATGTTTTTGAGATATAATGTATATCAATAATGTATATCAATAATACGATATAAGTAGTACATGATAAAATGGTAACAAATAGCGAAACATCTTCGGATTGTTCACGATAAAGCTGTAAAGTTGGCCCGAGGCACAATATTATTCGTGCTAGAAGACATCGTTGTCGCGTTCGCGCTCTTAGAATTTATCGGAAATTTCCTTCAATCAAATAAAAGCGGTGTCGACTCGATCGATTCTCTCCATCTCTCCTCGTTCGTACATCATTCAACCGCCCCTTATCAATCTTTCATCTCGGTTCATCTCGCGGTTCACAACGCCCTAAGGGATGCGCTCGCGTTCTAATCTCAAAGTGTAGTTGGCGGTCGTCCACCACCACTATCACTACTACTAGTACTATTATCAACCTCGTCGACACTCAAAGATCAGCACGCTCGATCGCGAGCGCACGTCGCTTCGTAAGCGATTATTTTATCGCTACAGGACAATCTATCGTTTGCTCCTCGGTAGTGTTATTATTTTTTGTCAGAATCTTGTCATCGACTCGCTCATCCAGCTTATCCAAATTCCGAGATAAAATTAAGATGTGAATAAAATTAAAATCAAATGTCAATTTAAAAATGCATAGTAAACTCGTCATCTATCTTACCATTAACTTTGTTCAGAGAGGGAAAACTTTATTTGTCCTACTACTCCTCGATACCCACCTAATTTTCCATAATCCATCCTTGTAAATAATCTGATATTTAGAGTTTACAACCCAGAGAATCTATTACCAGAAACTACGGGGCTTTTGCAAGCAGCGACAAGAGATATCACCCTTTGTTGTAACAAGGAGCGATCGATCGCAACAGCTAGAGGGCCCGCGTATATTCAAGGCTGTCTTCTTCACCGATACCCAAATCGATTTCAGATCTAATGATATACGATAAGAGCTCTCTCGTTCCTCTTCCCCGGCTCTTCCCCGTTATTAATCGTGCGAGGAGCATAAACGCGCACCTATCAGACGACCCAAATGCAAAGTTACCGCGACGTCACGCACCCTACATCTCGCAAGGCGCTCTTCCACGTTTCCGTCCTCCTTTTACCCCCGACAATAATGAGATACCTCCTTCATCTCGTCTTTTCCCTCCATAGAGTATCCAAGAGCGAAATAGGCCGGTATAATCGACGCCGAGCGATGCGACGCCCTCGTACCCGTATCATGAGAAAATATAGTCTAAGACGCGTGTGAACGTTTAATTCTTGCGAGATAATAGCTTAGCCTTTATATTAATTAACTTAAACATTTTTGACTTGTACGTCCTTATTTTGTATCATTATTTTTTTAAGATTATTATATGTATAATACTATAATAATGAAATAAATGTATAATAAAATTAAGGAAATATTATTTTATTAATATTTTCGTAATATTATATATTTATATAATTCTTTTTTATAGTATTATACTTCACACACTATTCTTAATATTCCTTATATTTTTATTGCACTTTTAATAATCGTATAAGCAAAAATTGCGAAATATTTAGATACATATTTCTAATACATAAGTATACAGATAAAAAAATAATTTTTAATTCGTATATTCTGTTTCTTTAAATTTCTTTTGTTAAATACGTATCACTTGCTCACATTTATACAGCATTTGTAGCAATAGAGTAATGTGTTTAATATGGTATCGAAACTAGCAAAGGATATGGCAATTTAACCGGTCAAGCTCGAGCTAAAAAGGCTTGGTTGACAGATGATCGATTGGAGCAAACAGTGCGTGGCTAGGCGGAAAATTGTCAACCATGAGTGTTTATTCATTTTGTAAATGCGACTGAGCGCCGGATTTCATTCGCTGATGCATGCTAATCGTAGCTTACGCACAAACGCTCGAAATTTCGAACGAGCGAAACAGAATGAAATAGAGGGTAGGTAAAAGACGGAAATAAATCCGACAGCTTGGGTTTAATGAGAAATAGATATATTATATAATTTATTTGCTAAATCGAGAAACTGTGTCAAGCACAGTGAGAAATTAATTTAATTTACAACATAAATACTGAAGGAACCATCTTAATGATTAATGTGTTAATGTTAAATTTAAATTTAAAATAGCAAGTAAAATAGTAGCGCAAACAATTTGCTACCGTCTACTATTTTGTGAATACGAATAAACAGCAAAATGTGAAAAAACAGCAGAAAGAGATTTTCCGGCTTAATTGGCTTACCACTGAATCTACCCATGTGTACCCTTAACGAATTTGGGCCCTTTATCCTTTTGCCTTACGCGTCAGATAACGTAGCCAGATTTACTCTCACTCCAATTGACATTACTTGATTTAAATATAACAAAGTGAAAATAGTCTCTTGTCAAACATAATATTGTTAGTATTAAATATTTTTTATTTCAAGAATCACTTAATAAAAAAAATGCATTAATCAGAATTCATTATTTTGGACTATTATAATTTGGTTATTATAATTTGGATATATTTGCATCTTACAGGTAATGTGGCTGTTATAACTTCGCTCCTGCGCACCGGTGAGTTATAAATTTTATTTAATTTTAAGGTGATAAATGCGCGAAAAATTTTATTAAATGTGTATATAACATACGTATGTACAAAATAAAAAAATGTCTAAGAAGAATCGAAAAATTGCAAAAGAACGTTGTGAGTAAATATGTCGCAGATTTATTTGATCTATGAAATAGATGGGTTATAGATTAGAACAAATATTAAATCCTATTTTTTTTATTGACGAGCATTGATAGATTTATACAAAAAAAATCAAAGAAAAAAAAAATATAAAAAATATAGATATAAATAAAATTTTTGTTAAAAATTAATTGAAAGTTTTGGCGTATTCGTTTACTATTTATTTTTCAAAATTCACTATCAAAGGTAATTGAACATGTGATAAAATATATCAAAAATACACATACTGATATAAGTTTGTTCTATAAAATCTGAAAATAAATGAAGGAGTAAGCTTATAATTTGTATATAACATTCATGATATAAATCAAGACAGTAAGACATATAATAATGGCATATTAAGTTAAATGGAATTGAATACTCCAAAATCAAAATATCTATCGATGCGTAGTAATTTCTAAGTTATAAGAGATCAAAATTGCCCAATGGTATCGCATACATTTTGCGTGCTGAGGCATATAACGTAAACGTGTATCGATCTGTTATCTGTTATTGGTTTCGACAGTTCGGATAATATTGATTTTCAGCTCGATTTTGCCTTTTCATTTTTTTGCTTCTTGACATTACATACGTTATAGCAGTCATCTGATATCGGCAAATTGAAATAGTGATTAATGACAAATTTTATCTTTTACGCGAATTATTTAATCTTCTTTTTAAGTAAATTTTTAAATAAAATATTAATCCGGAGTTTTTCCGCATTATAAAAAGTAATATTTTCTAAATTGAAAATTTCGAAAATCAAAAGTTGATAAATTGATACGTATCTCAGTATATTCAGGAACACTCACATAAACGCTTTTAACTAAAAAAGTATCGTAATCTTTTAAATACTTTAAGATAACTACGAAACAAATTTAAAAGGGATGTATGATTTCGTTACGACCCGCAGCCAATCACGACGCGCGATTCGTTCTCACCCGATCGGCCAATTACCTCGCGCGTCTCTCTCACTCGCGAAAATCGTGTTGCTCGCGTGAGGTCCGCAGTTCGCGCACAGTTTGTCTCCGGTTTTTTTGCGCGAAACGAACGTTCGAGGTGCCGAATCGCGATCTTGCGACCATCCCCGTGAATCGACGTGGACGATCGTCATGCGTCCGTCGATATTCAACGACTGGCGGGCGTCGCGACGCGTCGTGTCGCCCGTCGGCTCACCCGGTTCGGCCGCCGGCCGTTTGGGACTATCACCATAAGTACGCGAATGTCCGCCGTGTTTGATACTATAATTTCGAAGCCGAGAAACGTTAACCGCTGCGAGTTGCTCGGCGAACGCTCAGGTACCCGTTTATATCCGAAAAACGCGACCCGGCGTCGCTCGGCGTGAAGGAGGCTGCGAGTGCGCGATCGAGAATCGAAGGCGACGCCGCGGAGTCAGGTTTCGCGAGCGACCGTCTCCGAGTTTGCTCCACGTTCGCGATGCATGTATCTGTCGATCGGGAATGCCGAAAACAATGACAGGCGATTTTTACGTTAATTGAGTGGTTCAAGTAGCGACGAACGGGCGAGACAGAGACAGCGGGGACAACAGAACGGCGATGGTATATCGGTGCAGGTGAGTGAATTCATTCCTGTTAACTCGCGAAACTAATCGTTTGATTCTGATTTGGTCAGCTGTCTGTGATCTATATTGACAATCTACAACTATCGTGTTTCAGCTCGAATCGAGGTCGCGACAGACACAGTACTTCAAATATGACGATCACGAGCCGTATTTATGGCCGCGGATTGTCATCCGAGTGAAACAAACGCGAACAAATCTCTGTGTGCAATGAATTATTCAACGAGTTATTTTTATTACATTCCTTATTTTCATAGAGAAAAATATTTTTTTAAATTTAATAAATTTTGCTGGAATTAAAGAAATTTAATCATCGAAATAATCCAATTGAATTAATTTTTGAATTACAAATACGATTGTTTGACTTTCGAAAAACATGTTTGTTTAATTTAATTAAAATATCATATTTTTGAAATTTTCTCTTTTTCTTTGACTTGAACAAATATAAGTTTAATGGTTATTCTAAGTAATAAGTTGATTGAAATCTTATTCGAATCAGATGTATTTGAAGTAATATTTCAAATAATAATTATTTTCCGTTAAACATCATAATTGAATGCAACGAAACAAGTTTTTATTCAATGAAATAATATTTTTTATAAAATGTTTTTTCAGTGGCACGTCGAGTCAACAGAATTTCAAAACTAGAAAGAAAAAAGGCGCCCTGAGCGCCTTGAACGCTGCTGTGGGCGTTATCCGCGCGTTGCTAGGCCCGCACGCATCCGTCTTCATAGTTCAAAACAGTAAAGGCCAGTAAATCGCCACTATAGTAAATGGGTGGGAAAGAACAAGATCTAAAAAAGGAACTGGGGAGGGAGGTCCATCCGGACGAGACCCTCCAGCACAACTACAGCCGTGTGCAAAAGTCTTAGGCACCCCCACTTTTTTACGCTATCTCCGAAACAAATTCTCAAAAGTCGTTCCAATGTTTTTATTTCGATCAATTGTATGCTTACTCGAAAATGAAAACACAGATAAGAATTCTAAGAAGTCACAGAGTTGGCTATTTACATTAACGTGTTTTGTTTGCATTTCTCGTATTTATCCTTCAGTCTATCGGTAGAGCTCGTCGTGAGAATAAGTTTATCTGCGATTTTCCTACTGCGGTATTTTCGAAGACTAACATATTATGCATAAGAAAAATGAACTTAGCGCAAAACAGCGCTTTCGGATTAAGTTTTTAACTGAACAAGGCATGTCTCAGGTAAAAATAGCCCGAGAAGTCAAGTGTTCACGTTGTGCTGTGCAATATACGTTGAAACGTTTCAAGGAAACTGGTTCCTATAAAAATAGACTTAAATCCGGGAGAAAAAGGGTAACAACTCCACGTGAGGATCGATTATTAGTTAGAC
>VBVQ01000675.1:0-50677 GCA_011636635.1 Tetramorium simillimum
CCCCCGTTGTTCACGCGGCCGGATAATCGATCGTCAGGTATGTCCTTTAAGCTGTCGCCGTGATGCACCGCGCCGACGCGGTCGACGACGTTAGCACCTGGAGGCTGGACGCGCCGGCGGTGGGACGGGCAAAGACGATATTTCCTCGATAAAATATCGCCGGCGAATAGCGAGCCGCGAGCGGCGCTGCGCGGCCGCGTGTCCGTGGAGTTTGCGTAGCTTTTAGCAATGCTGTTACCGCGGTTGCTTCCCATTTTTCTTCTCGCCTCTTTGTCCGCCTCTTCTTCTGGGAACTGGTACCGGGGCGATCGCGAGCCGTTCGCTTGATATATCGCGATAGATATTGGCATGCCGGGGGAACACAATTGCACGCGCGCGAGGAGCAACGCGAGGGACGGACGTTGTTCCCCGATTAAGGCCGATTCACGCTTTGCATTAATCATTTATGTTTCGGACTGATTTGGCGGAGCTGCGACTGACTGACAAATCGTCTGTTGAGCCTATGAAATTATGGCCATGCATATCAATAAATTCTTTAAATTAAAACGCTTCACTTTTAGTATGTTACATTTGTATGTTAGCATTAGCTTTTTAAAAAATATTATCGCCACGAGGTAATCATTTACATACTGTGTCGTATTTCATATCCCAGCATTCGTTTTTTAATACGTAAAAACAATTTTATGCTTATAAAATTGCCATTTGTTTCTATTCAAAAAAATAACTGTGGATTCGCGAGCAAAATAAAAAAATTGCACAGCGGATTAATGGTTGTCGCTATCGGTAAAAAGTTTTTGACAACTACATGTTTATTTTTTCATATTTGTCTCGTGTGTATGCTCTAATAATCGCTCAATATTACATAAATAACTTTCATGTTCGATTTCACGATGACATGCTTTACCGAATTATCCTCATATATTTTAGCTTTCGCTTTTCATTAACAACTTCTCTTGGACGCCGATAATTTTACTACACTTTATACACGCGTATTATCAACGACGATTAACGATCCTATGCGGCTCGTGGACATCTCTCACTATTCTAATTACCTGCCAGCATGTGGTCTAGGATTATTCGTATTAGCATGTGCTGATTGCCGGTCGGCGAGGAAGCGTCCTCGAACGAACGGTGTACTGAAAGTCGTTGAAGAGAGAACAGGAATGAGTTGATTTATCGCTTAGGACAGCTAGTGCATGTAGAAATAAATTGTAGAAAAGAGTGGAATGACTCAGCTGGAACAGAACGATAATTATTTATAATATTATATGTTAAAATGCGTTTTTAAATATTGTTAATAAAGTTAACAAGATAAATACAATGTTATGAAGAATAGATTTCGCTACTTTTTTCGCTTATTAACTATAGTATGAAAAATATATTAAAGATAATAATTTAAAATTATTTCGTAGTATTAAATATTATTTGCGATGAAATTGATAAATGTCACACGATGATAGTGTTTTAATTTCTTGAGTAAATTTTACCATGTGTAAAATTTGTTCAATCTATTATACAATGTATTTTAGCAGTCTATACAGTGTTGCAACGATTGCAAGCCGAATAATAGTGTAGATTTGTAAAGGCGCTTGTAAAAGAGTAACAGAAAGGGAGATGCGTGACGCGCAGAGAGCGAGCTACCGCTATACGACGCACCTGCAGCTCCAACGAGCCTATGTTCGAGCCCGGCTCGATTCGCTTCTTCTCTTCCTTCCTTACGAAACGAAGCGATTCCGTGGGGAAGATAAAGAGGGGGGCGTAGCCGATCCGCGATCTCTCCCTGAATCCGGCAGTGGTTAGCTGGTGCATTAGTCTCGCGTGTGTCTCGATGCCTAGAATACAGTTCATGCCAGGCCGCGTATAATCCAGCGGTTAGCGCGGGCGCAGTGCATAAATCGCGCCAACGGCTAAGCGCGATCCGCGGGAAGAAGCGCATAGCGTTCCCGCGGCGATCAAGCACTGGAATTTTAACCTGCCCGATGTGCCTGGCGACTAATAAATCTACGCTCGATCCACTCTCACCGGCAATGTTTTTTCGCTCTCGCTCACGTCAATTATAATTATGGCCACATTTGCAATTTTACTATATAATTATGTCATACGAGTTTCAATTGTTTGCGACAAACCTTGATAAAATAAATTTAAACCCCTCCGAACTGTATATTAAATCTGTTCCGTGTATTTAGGATGTTATCGCCTCGAGTTCATCATTTGGTTCTGATTGTTTAGTTGCACACATCGCGAGTACAATGCAAAGATAAACGCGACCCCAACAGGCGCCCCCGTGTAATCTATGTATCTTTAAGCGCTTATGACATCGTGGGTAATCATATAACCAGTCGGTCATAATTGCGGTAATAAACATTACGATTGTACACATAATATCTATCTTTAGCCCCGGTCATGGCGATACGGTGCAGTATTAGAGTACTCTGCGTATAAATAATGACCACTATTAAACGATCTGGTTGGAACGCAAAGACTAATGCGTCTTCGGCATTATGTTCGCACCGCTCGCTCTTTGAGCCGCTAAAAGGGCTCGCGAGCTATTTGTCTGCTATGCATTTTGTGCCTTGAAGGGTCTGCGTGCACATTCGCGCAAATTCGGCCTCAAGGCCGCACGCGAGATATTACGAGTCTCGTGAATATCGAACTTTCTGTGCCCTCGCTTTTATGTTATTTAATGAATATGTAACGAGATACATTTACATTTATAATATTCTTTAATCAACGCATCGACGATATTTATCTGTCGAAATTTCAATTTCAATATTTACGTAAGATTGCAACATTGAATACATATATATGATATAATTTTTATATTATTTTTTATAAATACATGAATGTGTGTGTGAATAATTTCCGGGTAAGTAATTTCAGAAACAAAATGGCTCGTTGCTTTAACTCACGCCATTTTCGACGGTCCTAAACGTTTGGATGAAAGCGCGCATTCCGTCGCGGACTTACGAGGTCCCAAAGGTTGCGTCGCCGCCTCGGGGCCTATGCTCGAGAGGTATGCACGATCAAAGGGCCCAATCGCCGAATCGCCGGAACTTGACGATCGGCGCGGGCCACATGCCCCGGGGTGAATAAGAAAATATCGATATTTCGCTAAATAATAAACGGCCATTACCCCGACGAATTCTACGTATGCGAATCTTAATGACAGCGCACTTACGTTGTAGAGCCCAACATTAAATTCCTCGCGCTTTGATAGATATAATGTAATCGCGGTGAATGGACGCGTGCTCGCTCGTACATACGGGACCGTCATTTTTTCCTTTATTACAGGCGTCATGCCCTGGCTTAATGCATTCGAAAGCCACGCGGATTCACGCCAGGATTAATACCGTCCACTCGCTGTTTCGAGCACACGGATCGGTCCCTTTGGCGCGTTGGGGCCTCACAGGCCCTCGGAAGGAGTCCCGCAGGAAAAAGGAGGTGGGCACGATGCGGAATAAGAAGAGTACGAGCGGAGCGCGAGAGCGCAGTTTCTCTATTGAGGCCCCGCATGACAGATAAGCTTAACCTCCGGCCCATTAACATTATTAACATCTGAACACAACGGACGGGGCTCGAGAAACGGGCCGTATGCTCGGCACGTCCGGCCCACGCGTGCGCCTCAAGTACTCGCGAACTCCGACGCGCTTGTATCGCGCTGTGAGGCCCCACGAGAGGGGCATTAAGGTCTCTCTCTCTCTCTCTCTCTCCCTCTTTCTCTCTCTCTTCGCGGCCGCGCGCGACCGAGTCGGCTGGATAATTAGGGGTACGGCATCGAGAGGGGGCCTAGCGGGGGCCATTTCTGGTTATTAATTCACCCCATGGTTGATCCCGACGGGCCCACGGGGCCCATTGTCGGGAACGACGGTACCCGCGATTTGGCTCTCGCTCGAGAATATGATTATGAATATCTTGATGCTATAATGATATGCATTCTTCAATGAGCTGTTTTTGTATATAAAGCATAAGATATATTTGATTAACTCACTTTGGTCGTAACATATGACTATTTTATGAGTGGATTAGGAATTGATAATTATAATATCAGAACATGAAATAAAATCTTTTACGTATTACTTATTAGCACATTTTGCATAATGTTACATTGCTTAAAGTTACGTTTTTTTAGAAATGTTTTGCGGCTTAGGAATAAATAATAGTTATTTCGTAATAATAATCGAGCGGCGACGTTTATTGCGCAAGAAGGTGTAGAGAACGGAGCGAGAATGATCGTTGCCCGGAGCGGGGTCAGTTCTTTCGCGAGGCGTGTCAACCTGCCAAATATTATGGAAATTTATTCCTGCGAGCTCCGCCGCTGTAATGGATTCCGGTGTGCGAGAGAGACGCGTATACGAATTTGGCTCGTGCACGAAGTCCAAAAGTGAAAAAGTAATTCTCACTTTCATCCTCGTTAGCAATTCTTCAAAATACATTTGCTCTTTACTCTGTAATTAAAATTTATAAAATATAATGTATGTTCGTAGAATATGTTACTATTTTGTACATTGTAATCTACTTATCTATATGCGTGCAAATGTATAAATGAAAAGTATTAATTAAATAAGTTGATATACTTATAATATTAATTTTATATTATTATTAAAGCAGATAAATATCACGATTCAAAGCAACAGACAAAAGTCTGTTGTTGTGTCGATTTAATAACACTAAAAAAAAGATCGATGAAAGCCGTCAAGAAGAAGTCCGTGTTAAGCGCTAGCCCGAGGTGAATGCGCGCGAGTAAGGGTGCAGAAAATTAAATCCAAAGATTTTTGTTAGCCTGCCCCCTTCGTTTCCGAGGCGAGAGATGCCGGGGTGAGCACGACGGGTCTCACGGATCCTCGTCGAATCTATCTTCCGCGGCTTCTCTCTTGTACTCACCCTCGCTGTGAACCCCTTTCTTTCTCTTTCTTTCTCTCCCCCCCTCTCTCTCTCTCTCTTTTTCTTGTTCTCGTCCGAGCATGACAGTGTCACGTCCCCCGGAGCAAAAATCCTTATAAAACGAGACACGCCGCGGCGAGGTGCAAGGAGATGAGGAGAAGCAGTCGTGAGAAGCGGCTAAGTGGATAAGGTGCTAAGTGTGGCCCGGAGGTACGACGGTTCGACGCGATGTAACCTGCGAGACGGGCATACCGCGCGCGGAACCGTCGTACCGGACCCCAATTACCGGTCCCGCTCGGGGAAAGCGAGTACGGTCGCGCGAGCGCGCGCGAGCACACATATTTTTTTCGAATAAATCGGGGCCCGAATCTACGTCACGTCCGTGTGCATCTGCCGTTTGAGCGATGCCGCTTGTCGGGAATGACACACAATCTTTATTGAAAAGGATGATTTTTCTTACGATTGAAATGTATGATATCACTTGAGCGCAACTCGATTTGCCGCGTCGACTCCCTTACGAATGTTTGTACATTGCTCGGTCATTACTGCGCGGTTGCAGGTTGTATTACGTGCAATCTCTTTAAACGCCGTGGATAGCAGCGCGCGGCGTATGAAGAGAGGCGTGCCTGCGCCCATTGTAACCCGTGCGTCACCTGTGGGATGTAGAAAATTGTCAGGCAATCTCGAAGAAGGTCGTATAACTTTCATGTAAGCAGGTGCTACCGATAATATAAATATGTAAGAGAAAATAACACATAAAGAATTTGCATTAAATAAAATAAAGTAGCTAAAATATTTTTTTAAAGCAATTATTAGATTAAATATATCAATCTCGCAAGGAATATACTTATGTATGTTAGAGAAAGTGCAGCGTAAAATTTCTTTAAAATTTTATAACGGTCGACTTATTTCTCATCGATTGGCGAAGAGGATATCGAGCCGCGTAACCAATCGATAATCGCTTGCAACACGTATTAATTCATGCGTCATTGGTATTATCGTTACGAGAAATTCCAGCTCGCCCAGCTTGCCTTCAGCCGAAATCTTATAAAAAGCTTTTGTGAACAATACCGAGAATAATGGTTATGTAATTCTCCCACGCACATGTGTGCACGCGAGAAAAGCCTTTTTAGTCATGCAAAAACTTTACTTGATAATATTCGATTGTTTTAATTTTTTCTTGGTAGATTAATTTTTTTATACTTTCTTCTCAAGATTTTTATTTCAGATCTGTCCTCGTAAATCCTACAGTATAGCCGAAAGAGCAAAACAGTTGCTGTTTGCCGAGAATTTCACGAGCGCTTTCTCTTCCCCCCGCTCTGCCTCCTGAACCCCGATTTGCACTTTTGATCGATTTTCTCGATATCAGTCAGGTGCGCTGTGTGGAGAAAGGTGCGCATGGAGCGACGAACATTCGGTAGCGGAAGGAATTACGAGCCAGCCGTTCGGCTGAAACAATGCACAACTACCGCGGCAATCGGGCTCTGGGCCCATTCTTACTCAGCAAGCGCCGCGGTTTTACATTTTCTTCGTTGTGTAATGAGCCTAATGTATGTAACGTACGTACGCGCACGGCTGTGCGCTTTGCATATATGAAAGTGAGACACGTGTCTCTCTTTCTCTCTCTCTCTCTCTCTCTCTCTCTCTTTCTCTCTCTCTCCCCGCCAGCGCGAAATCTGCGGCTCCATTGCACGCTTATACGCGTCTGCGCGCTCATTATGATTCATTATTAGGTCCTTTTGTGGGCAGTCCGGTTCTCCGTTTCCACTTTGCCCTTTTTTTCGTCCTCGCCACCGCCGCCGTCGTCGTCACCGTCGCACGGGCGGCTTCAGCTCTTCTCTTTCCAGGTCTCTATCACCCTCTCGCTCTTCACCCTGCGCGACTAGTAGGTGCGGCAGACACCTGTAGAGCGAGTGCCTCGACGACGAATGGAGAGGAAAAAGAGAAGAAGGGGCAGAGAGAAGAAAGAATTAAAGAATCAAAAGGACCAAATAAAGTCTCTCTTAAAACGCGCCCGAGAGAGAAGACGAGAGGAAGATGGGGGAGAGAAGGTAGAACGTTGAGACCGTCGAGAGGGCGTAGTAAGGTGTGAGCGAGCGAGAGGAAGAAGAGACGGAGAGGACTCGAACGGGGCCTCGGGCCCCGCCGGTGTGGGTGAACACTGCGGGGTCAACCGAGTTCAACCTCAACTCAGTTCCCTTCAACCGGGTTCCCTTCGTTTCACCGTGCAGCCCGTTTTCGCGTATTCGGTTGAAAACGGCCGTTGTCGGATCGGTCGTCTACCAATCAGGGACGATTCTTGCGTGCTTCTTTACCGTCATAATTTTTTTTTTTTTACCTAAGTACGATCATCTGAAATTATGTAAAAGCGGAGCCTGGAGTGTGTACAATACAATAGACGCCTCTTTCTCTCTTTGCCTCCTTATTGATTCTTTAGATCCTCTGCACGTTCTTTGCCTTGTACGATGCACGACTCGAGATGATTTCACATCGTAAAACAGGTGCACGCACCTTTCGCCGAGGAAACACTGCCAGGTGCACCGCGCTTATCGCTTCGACGATTAGATGCACGTCCGTTGTATAAGATTTGCCGCGATAGTTTTGACAAATTTTATCTTGTCAGTACACTCGCTCGTACAACATAATTTAAAAATAATTGCTTAAAAATTACTGTTGCTGTAGCATTAAAATTGACAAGACTCCGAAGTCGCGATATTATTATTTTATTTATGTTGAATAATATTCTATTTTATTACATTTTAATGCGCAGTTTTCTTTTTTAATATAAACGAGATAGAAAGTGAGTACTGACATGTGAAAGTGAGTATCGTTGCGTACTAAGTTCGTCCTCGCTCACCATTTCTTTGATTCGCGGCACCTGTTGCGAATTCCTGAGTCTCCTTGCAGCAAGAGCCAGAGCAGGCTTCCTCCTTCCTTTGCATCGTACGACTTAAGATTCTTTTATGCGGCGAGACAGATGGGCACCTGCTTGAGCTACAGCAATTTGTGGAGGGGCGTAGCCAAGGATGTTATCCTCCTTAACTCGACAAAATTTCAATCAGTGCCATTTAGTTATCTCAATCACCATTGTATGCCATTAGCGAAACGTCCAATTAGGTGGTTCGTACCGAGAATCTTAAAGTGCTCCAATTACAACTTTGTTAAACTAATCTCTTTTGCGAAAATTAACGAGATATTAATGTATTTATACAAAATGATAACGTACATGATTATGTAAAATTATTTTAAAAAATACAACGATAAATAATACGATAAAGTTCGTTATTGATATTTTTGGAAATTTTACGCATAATCAAGATCTTAAAACTTATCTCTTTCGCTTTCTTTCTTTTGAATGTATTATAGATTGCATCAAATTTATTAATGCGATATATTTAGAGAATTTTCTAATTAATTTTGCAGTATATTAAAGAATTTTCTAATTAATTTTCTAAGTAATTTTACAATAAATAGTTTAGAAAATTAATATTGTTTTTTCTATTATTCCTTATTTATCTCCATTTACTTCTTTACACCTGTTTAGCAACCTGCGTATACTTGCTCGTACGCGCGTTACGCGAAGGCGGGGCACCTGCACGACAAGAGCATAACTTCCTCTCGGCCGGTTTAATTTGTCACATCTATCATACAGCTCTCATACCTCACCTGCGTGCTCGGATTCCGTAATCCCTGATGAGGGAAAGTAGGGTAAAAATCAGGTGATAAGTCGACGGAAAATTTGCTGTCCGAATATGCGTGGCAAAAAAATATACCGGCATATTCGATGGCACCTGTCGGTACCAAAGGTACCGATTATATATTGGCCACCGAGAAGAGAGTTGCGCAAGGAAGGTCTACCGTAGATCTCATTTGCATGAAAAGAAATACACGTCTTCCTCTCGCATTGATCGCAAAAATGTTCCTCGCATCGGTCCTCGATATATCCTTTCTACTTTGTGCAGGTACTCGTACACGGGCCACAACCGCGGGCCTTTCGGACGGGGGACGTAAATCGGTGCTGCATTGTACACAGGGCACGTATATACGTACGCGTCACGATGAAACAGGTGAGGCACCTGCGCCCAGACTGCAACCTGCGCGCAAGAGCGAAACCGAACTCGCGCGTCTTGGAGAACGCGCGCCCGGAAGAAAAAGAGAGAGAGAGAGAGAGAGAGAGAGAGACAGAGAAAGATCGAAGAGGAGCAAGAAGCAGGTGTATTCCGCGATGTAGCCTGCGCTGTGTATGCTAATTGGGCCAGAGTTAACGCTCGGGATGCCCAGGACGGGATTTAACGAGCCCCCGAACAGGAAGCCCCTTTTACCATCTCCTTCTCTGCCTCCCTCGAGCTCTCCTTGATTCCTTCCCTTCTTTTTTCTCATTGCCATCTCGCTGCCTCTCCGTCTTTCCTTCCCCCCCGAGACCTGGTCTCTTCGTATTTCTCTTCTTCTTCGAGTCGTCGATACTGCCCGTTGATGCGGCCGCGCGGCTACCTACCAGGCTGGCCGCTCGCGAGAGATGCACCGAGATTCGTTAAGGCGGAATTACGCGCTCGTGGCCCGCCGCGGACGGGAATACGAAATTAGGCGCGCTGCTCCTTCGAGCAACGCGACTCCAGCGGAGCGCGCATAACGAGGGCACAAATCAAAAGCGGGAGAGGAGCCGGCGAATGCGACTCCACCGTGTACGACGGGGCTAAACAAATTGACATAAATTCCCGCGTCGCTAAGCGTGCAGGTTGCGTCGCTATTACTGTATGCAACTGAGAGTGCATCGCTTTTCGCATAATCGAAAGACGAGTTTAAAAACTGACGAACCTTTCGCAGGTTCGCAATAACCATAGATTGTTTTTATTTTTTACATCAGAATATTCTGAATAAACTTTTAATCGAGGATGTTCCCAAATTTAGATTGGACATCATTATTCTTCACTAGCTTAACATTTTGCGTTGTAATAATTTAGGAGAATATTCATGACGAGGTCAACACGAATTGCAATAATAACACAAAACCAGTTCTATATTATTCACCTATTACTAACTACGTCGGTTATCATAGTATTTAATTACATACCTTGTCCAAACGTTAATGTTAATCGGCGAATAATGACGGCAATTATTTTTATAGCCACATGATACGGCTCGTCGGCGGCGGCTAAATCTTTCTTTTTTTTTTCTCCTCTCTCCCTCTCTTCGCGACGCAATCCGTTCGTTGACTGTGCTAACATCAAATTAGTATTCCCACGCGTGCGAGTGCACATTCTGGTGGTCTGATTAAACTTGCTTTAGCGCGGCAATTAACGCCGTCACCGACCGGTCACTCTTCCGAGACGCGCATTTCGACGTCGTGTGCGATAAGATCTCGAAAGTTTTATGGACACTCGTGTGCAATTATGCTGTGCGTACAGCGTCATTACGGCAAGGTCCTCGAGTTTCCAGCTGTCATCGACGACCGCGCATGCTGATGTCACCTACCAGGCGATTACAAAGCGTACGTCAAGCAAACAAGTCTGGTCCTCTTCGCTTTACGCGCGCTTTTCGCTCTCAGCAGGTACCGTGGGATCAGCGGGAACGTTTCGAAAATTTCCTATTAGACAAGGAATCATAATATTTCACGCGATGTTAAGGCTCATCGTCCTTACTCGAATAGGAACTCGCTAAGCGGCGAGCTGCAAAGTGGCAAAGTTACAAAGACGTGAAAACCGGTATGGAAAACCGCTGATATTGAAATTTATTGAAAATTTCCTCCGTCTGATAGCGCGGATATGCCGCAAATTTGATGCTGTATGGAGAATTGCGATGTTTTATGTAAGGATCTTAAAGTTTATCTTCAAGCGAGTGCGAGCTGGTTGGACATTGATCAACATGCGGAATCGCGGTGTTGCGCGAAGAATCGCAGGAGCCGAAGAGCCAAAGGTTCGCCGAAAATTCCTGAGAAGTTCCGTAAACTTCCTACCTGCGCGATACACAATCTGGACACGTACAGGTGAACGTACGTGAGCCACCGCGAGGATCTGGCGTCGGCATCGGGCTACCGTCGATCGTACAAATGACCTTATACGGCGTTCCGGTGCACCTTCCGGCCGTGCAAAATCACCGGATAAGAATCTGCCGATCCGTTTCGATCTGGAGCTCTGAGCGGCGGGGCGCATCGAGCTGATCTTATCTCGCACTCGCCGCCTCTCACGTTCGCAAAAATCCCAAAGCGAAGAAACGAGGGAGAAGAAAAGAGAAGGAGAGAGAGAGAGGGGCGACGCTCGTTCGACGAGGAAGGGAAGGAAGAAGAAAGTGTGGGCGTCGTTTTACACTGGCTATTAATTAGCGGTTAATTATCAGCCCGCTGCTTGGCGACTGTCAATAACCCTTTTCGAGACTGGTGTTAGTTGACGACGCGCGATTCTCGGGGATCCAATATCGTGAAAAGACTTGATGGTGTTCCTCAATTGTCACCGTGTAAACTATTCCTAAGAAATTCATCGCGCCTTTCAATGTAGGTTCGTTGAAATTGAAAATCGTATGTAGCTAAATTAATTTACTAAAATATTTCCTTATTAAATATTTTACGATACTACGAACTATAATGATTATTATAAGAAGAAACCTATAAGAAATACTTTGTGTTTTTAAGAAACTTGGCACCTGTGAAGCGGAAAAATAAATACCTGCATTCATAATACCAGAATTTTTTTTACATGAACTTTTTTGTCTACAATAAAAATGCATACGTTTGCAGTGTTTGTCGTAAATTGTGGAAGGTGCGAATATTATGCCGATGCTGTATACGCAATGTTGAAAGGAGAGCGTGCGGCTCCTCTCATGTCGGCGGTTAAATCACTTTCGCAATCGTTTCTCGAATGTTTAATTCAACTTCTCGTTGTCTGGTTTATTGTACAATTAATCGCGGTATAAAGAGAGTTACAATCATACCGCTGTCCGCGTTGCCGCAACGGAGTCCACGTGAACGCCGTCGCCATCATTGCCGACTTCTATTACTGCGCATTGTGCCGTTGCGGCGTAACGAACCGGGGCGCGTTTTTCCGTTGAATTTCGAGCATTAAATCGGGGACCACAATGCACCGGTTACATCGTGACCGCGCTTACGCATACAGGTACACACCCGGTGACAATAACTATAAGTCTATTGTCTCGCGTATTTATCGGTCTATTCAACGCAAATATGGCGAGCGCAATCATAAACTGCCGGTCGAGCCGTTCGGGTAAAGTAGCGCACATAATTCGCACCGAGTTACGCGTTATCATAAGCACCAGCTGTACCATTCTACAGTATATGCCGCACTGTCCTAATTAGTATTTTACTATTTTGCGTGCGCTTACTTCGTCATAAATACAGCAAAGAATTGCGCGCATATAGTGTACAGGTATTGCCAGACTAAACGGCAAAATGTAAGAAGTATAAACCTGCATAAAAGGAATAGTATTTATATGGTAATAAATTCCATGCTAAACGCAAGTGTCGCAATGTTATCGTTATGTTGTCGTTGTAAAGCGGACCACGTTGATCTTGATCGTGAAATAAAACAGGAATTAATAAATCAGAACAACCGACTTGGAGTTCATCGTCTGGCGTGCGTTCTCTCTCTCTTTCTCTCTCCGTTGGGGAGGGAGAGAGAGAGAGAAAAAAAGAAGAAAGAGAGAGAGAGAGAGAGAAGGAGAAAAAACAAAAACACGAGCTTCTTGGAATTCCACTCAGCGTTCCAGCGCGCGCCACCGAGCAACCACTCTCGATTTCGTGCGTTGGAACCCAAACACCAATGTGGTCCGGCCTGCTCTGACATTTGTTTCTCGGCTGAATAAGCACGTAAAACATTATCGAGGCGAGTTATGGCAGATTAAAACACGAAAAAACGCCCTTTTTTTGTGACGAACTGACGTTACCCTGTTGTAACAAGAGGTTTTACTTGAAATTTTAAACTGCGAGGGCACGTGATTCGTACGGCAGTATCATCGGCCATTTCTCGGCAGGACGAGCTGCGGCGAAAGGGTTAAACGGCCGAACACTCACGCCGTAAGAATTTCAATCGAATGCGGCATTCGGGATGGCTCGCCGGTATTGGTGCATCGTAATATTTTTTCCGTTCGACAAAGGGAAAAATATCGGCGGTATGTAAAGCGGCTTCGCCGAGTCGATTCGTTCCTCTCCGTCTGCGGGGCAGAGCCAACAACATTGTGAGGACAACAACAGTGGCCGGGGGTGTTAGTGAGGTCAGAAAGCCTGACGTGGTCTTTAACGCCGCGGCCGGCCACTAACAGCGCTACCACATTGCGTTTCTCTTTCGCGAGGTGGTTCACCGTCGTTTGACGTATCGCCGCGTAAAAACAGCATGAAGTTAAAGAACCGTCCGGGCCGGGCAGTAACTTTCGTTCGTTCGCCTCTAAAAGTCAAGTGCCTCCTGGAAGCGAGAGGTGCCTCGGGGAGGCTGGGATTCGAGGGATGTGGCGGACATGAGCGTCCGTTGCGGCGATCCGTTTGTACCGCCGAGTGTAATTCGTAGGATTGAGTGCTCCACATCGTCCTTAACAGCGAAATATTACGGGATAATTGGCAATTTTTATAAAATATCAATAAGCGACCTCAAAAGTGCCATTTACGTAGGCGCTATAAGAGCCAAATGCTTTGCCGCTATGCTGCTAATTACGCATAAAATTTTTTTTATTACGATTTAATTTTATTTTAATATTGCGTTTACTACAGAATGTATGAAGCGTCTCGCGTACGGTATATCATGCGTAATTGAGCTAAAAAGTTAACACAAAATAAAGGTAGAAGGCGAATTTTACGCCATCGTAAATTAATTATAATTAAAAGTTATGGCGCCTCTTAATATTGTGCGCAGCTGCGCACAATATTAAAGCGCAAGAACACCTTGGCGATCTCGCGGCCGAATCTCAAGAGAAAGGTAACGTGCGAGGGAGGGCCTTAAGAGGATTCGGTTCGCTCCGAGTTTTTAACGGCTCGGCTTTCTTTTAATTGTTTTTACACGATTGCCGACGATGGTGGATGACGAGGCGACGGGTACGACCGCAGAGATCGGTAACACGAGAGTTTCTCGCGAAGGCGCTAATATCCGCTCCGCTCGTAAACAGAGTAAACACGAAATCGGACACTGAGAGCGTCCAGTTCCATGTTCCGGCACGCCCCGCGAGATCTTCAGGAAGCTGGACGACAGATCGAACGATTGTTCAAGATTTCAGGATCGACCGAGACGCCGTAATTGGAGTAGTACGCGTTATTTTTTACCGCTACATTTTTGCATCGCGCTCGGCAGTCGTGGATAAATTAACTTTACCGTAACGCGCGCGGCGCGATTCGGAATGCATGTCACTCCCCGTCGTACAACGTATTGTATGCGGACATCTGAAAAACTACGATTGCCATAACTTGTAGTCGTTATTTATTAATCCGCTCGCATTTTTCGTACGCTCGTATTTTTTTGACAATGTTCCATAACTTATTATCGCCATAAGGAAGTCAAGGGATAGCCATAAGACGATCTGGAACGATGATCACGGGGAACGCTGCGGGGCTGTTTATTTCAATCAGGCAACCACAAATCTGCAGGGAGCCGACTACCGTCACGGTCCTTTGCTGGCAACGTTCGGAGGGGAGGCTCTTGATGACGGGCTGCGCAGCCACTTGGTCCTTTTCTGCCAGTTACGCACAGTGTCCTCGTGAATTCAAAAATATATTACATTGTAAAATCAGCGGATGTGCGGACTCGCTGTCCGGCTTAGGATTACGACCCATTGCGAGAAAACAGAAACAATATCAAGTGCTTCGAAATAAAATTCGACAGAAATTTATAAACGCGTTCGGTCATGCGTAATCATTTACATCATGCCATCAGCACACATAACAAATAATTTATGACCTTATAAAAACAAGATTTATCCATTAAAATAAAATAATTTTAATTTTACATATTTCTGCCTTTTTTCAATATATCATTTTTTTAATGAATAATTCTAATAAAAATTAAATTCTTGGTCTAAAATTATTTGTAAGAAGAATAAAAGGCGTATTGAAATTAACTTGGAAAAAATGTTGGTGTGAATCTTGAATAAATTGAATCGAATCTCAATTTTCTCTTACAACATAGAGATTTTCTATTAAATCCATAGATTACCCGATCTTCAATAATGTCGTTGACCGTTAACGTCGTGTCGGGATGTCGCGAAGCGAACTTGAGAGAGAGAAAGAGAGAGGCTACGGAGAACGAAGAAGAGATACGCTCAGCCGATCCAGGTCGCCCGGTCCACCGTTAATTATTCCACGGCATCGCGTTGGCGAAGGCGGCGATGGGTCGATCTCGGCGGCGATTTTTCTTCCCCATCGACCGAGAGTCTCCACGGCCGTTTGCCGGACGATTGAGAGGTTATCGGAATCACTTAACAACTAGCTCACGACTTGGCGCCTTTGCATCGTCTCGTCTCGCCTCACCTCGCCTCGCCCTCGCGCCGCTCTTTCTTTATCCCGCGATAATTGCCCTTTTCTGAATCGCGCCGGTTATCAGCCCGTACGATCGCCGGGTCGTTAACGTTAGCCGTCACGAGGTGTGTGGTATTCGTTCACCGCAGCGTACTGTCAATGTCGTTAAGATACGCTTACTGATAGATAACTTAATCGCGGATGCTCGGGCATGTCCTTTCTGTCGAAAAGACCGGCCGCGATTATTTCACATTTTGAACAAGAAGAGAGGCTTACATAATATTTGCGCAACAGACGAAAAGATCAGAGTGAAAATAGAGTACTCGTTTCCATGTTATTATACACAGAGATATGAGTAAGTACACCTTGCGTTGCATACATCTTCCTCTCAGCCCGTGTTGTAACGGAGTGCTTGGTAACACATCACGATATATCACAATTATCGTACTATTATTATTTATACAGTGATCTATGAGCGGAGATCCTCCCAGTACAAAGCGAGCGATCCGAGCTTTGCCTAGCTGGGAAGGGCGGGAGGCCGAGAAGCCGCCGATACACACACGTGCTGGTACTTTCTGATACGAGCGATACCGCGAGCCGGGTCGCTTCTAATGGACTCGGAGATGAATGATCGAAGGAGAAAGAGCGGGCGAGAAGGGGGGGACGGGAAGACGGTAACGTGCCGCAGAAAAATACAGGTAGCTGCAGCTGCGAAGACGGCAATCGCCACCCACTTCGTACACGCAGGCGTTCAACATGGGATTTATTGTTATTATCTAATTGCTGTGCGCGCACGTTAATGAATGAACGTATCAATGAACGCTTTCTTCTGCACAAAGTGCGTTTTGTAGTACTTGAGACATTAAAGCTACTTGCTAAGGAATATATATTTTAATAAAACACGCTAACATAATTATTTATTATTTGCTCGTATTTTTGTCAAATATCTATCTTAGTTTTATTTTTTCGTATAATATAACTCTATTCTTTTTCGATGTAAATTTCCGCAGTCGCTCTTGTCTCGCGTTAACGCTCGGTGATAAATCTGCCGGACGCGCCTTTTTCAACATTTTATCGTCCCTCGTCTTTTTGGGAAGAAGGAATTTAGAGATGCATGTGCATACGTAGTGTTACTCTTTAAGATTCGGCGTATCAGCTCGCACGGGCCCCGTAAATTTCGCGAAACGTGCACGTGTTGCAATTCCAGATTAGCCAGGATGCGGAACAACACGCAGGTACTTGATAATGTCTCTGATAACTGCGCGGAAAAAGATTTGTTGATGCAGCTCTTAGCCATGTATATAATTTTGAAAATAATTATAAAAAACATTATATATCCTAAAATATACGCGATAAAAGACAGCGAAATTTAAAAGAATGCTTGACGCAATAACGCCAATCGGCGTTATTAGGCTTAATGTTTCATCCATATTAACAACTGCTTAAGAATTTGAGGTTCGATAAGGGATATCGATTTCCCGGAAGATGAGCTCATTTATGATGATTCAGAGTTCTCGTCGAAAGCCTCGGCTTATGCTCCGAAGAGTCGCTGCCTACAACATGGGGAGTCAAGTAGCTACGAAGACACATTAGCGGGTCGTAGGAGGAAAACGTGAATAATATAATCGCCGTTAGTCCTAAGCCTTTTGGAAAGCAAATGCAGATGTGTAGGGCGATAGCGAACAATGGCGGTCGCCGTGATGTCTAAAACGAGAGAAATCCAACCTGCGCGCATTCGAGTTTTGGAAAGCGGATACGCCGATCCAGTGGACAATAAGAGACAATGCACTCGCGTGCACGCGCTCATGCACGCAAAAACGATTCCACCTACGAGATGATCGCCCACGCGACTCGCGCGCAAGATTTTTGCAGAGAAGAGCGAGACCCGAGTGGGGATTGACATGAATAAGCAGTTTACGTAAAATATTCCTCCCGCGTTTATAATCTGATTGACAGAGCAATTATATAAGTGTATGTGTATGTGTGCATGATATTAATATTAGTTAGGAAAGCAAAATAAAGGTTAATACTAGGTTAATAATAGACTAATAATAAGTTTCCTCGTGATTCAAGCCAGGTAAAGTTAAATAATATATAATTATAATTGATATAATATATTACGTTAATTAATTACGTTGAGCACTTATTTATTCTTTCTAAAAATTACGGGAATTACGGGGTTCCATTTTGCGATAATAAATTGTTTTAGCAGCGCCGTTCATCAAGGAGTAAGTTACATCTCCGGGTATATCAATTTCTCAGTTTGGAATTTCGCGGCGCGATCAAGCAACGGGTTCCAGCAGGGAAGTTCGGCTGTCAGCGCCTGCAGTTTCGAGAAAAAAGGGGAAAAAATGAAGAAGTCGCCAAAAGGAGAGATAAAAGGCGTTTACGCGCGGATTCTCCACGCCATAAAGAATCACCCGCGGCTCATAAAGTAACGCTAGATTTTATCTCTCAGATGCCGAACGACGTGCATCCTTCGAGCATATTTTTTAGAAGCGTGAACGAACTCGCTTGGTATTTCATTTTATCCTCTCCATAAACGTAAAAAAAATCTCATCTGTTTATTTCATTTTTAATAAACCAAAATAAGTTGAGCTTTATAAAAAATGACAAAATAACGAAAAAAAAAATAATGAAAGAAAGATACTTAAAAGATATAAAACTTTGCCGGTGCTATTAAGTAATTGAAGAGATAAATTTGATAATGAAACGTTATGTTATATCATATTTTTCTTCCTTTCAACTTGTATCGCCACAGGCGAGAAGAAGGTGATAAACTCAATAAAATCCCCAAAATTTGCATATCCTCTACAAGTCCGTTTCTTCGCTTAAAATACTCTCTCACATGCGCACAGGTGCGGCATCGCGGGCCTCAAACCAATAAATAGCGGCGGGTACACGCGTCCGTGTGCGCGCTGGGCGTCGTAATAAAGCGCGCAAACTCGGCGCTAAAAAAGTCAACAAGGTGCGAGCGCCGGGAAGCGATGTTCAGCCGCGGGACCCGCAGCATGACCGCGTAATGAATTTCGGAACGAAATTTCCGCGGTGCTCTCGGTCGGGGACCCGAGAGTTTTAATGCGGGAATAAAGTAGCGTCCGGGTCGATAGGGTCGCGCTGCACCGCGCAGCGAGTACGCTCATCGAAGACAATGGGTCCGCGTACGGCCCATATCGGAGGGCTCCCGCAAGCAGAAACGGCATGCGAGAACATTGTCTCGAAAAACCATAAAATAAAACATCTGGTCGATTTCGGCCGTTTCAGTCGCGACCCCTGAAGAGAAGAGCCGCGCTCCCAATGTCTCCGAGATACAAGCCTGGTCTTGTGACCGAGCTTGTGAACAGTTCGGCATTCGGGTTGCCTCATTTTGCCATGAATTAGATTATTACGATACGGTGACTGACCCTATAACAACGGACACTGTAATCGTAAATAATGTAATCATAAATCATAATAGCAGACTTTTTTAAATAGACTAGCGAGCTGAAATTCTTTTACTAAATAGACGATTTTGTCCTGGGAAAAACCGCGCTGGGTTAAAATCTCAGAATTCTTAAACGTTTTATATAGTAAAGTGGAAGGATGAGTAGCAGGTGAAATAGGAGACTGCGGAATGGGTCCTTTGATAGGTAGCTTCACTTGTTCCGGTGGGAAAAAATCGTTGGTCAATGGAACTTTTGCATATATTAATCTATTTCTGAGTCCCATCCGTTCCTTCCCGTGAAAGAGACGGCCTTTCACGAGTCTTTCAAGATATTGACGGTCGAAGGCGAAAAATTCTACCTGTCTCTCAATGGTAACAGGACACCTACCTGTTACCTTTTGTGGGAAGATTTTCTCGGCTGTTGCTCTCCCAAATTCGTGAGAGACTGTGTAGAAGGATTCACTCACGAAGTTCCGGCGCAAGATCCGTGGGTGTCTGTTCGGGTGTTTGGGTCAAATTTCATGAAGAATCGATCTATTATAGATAACCGCTTAATGATCCTCCAAACTTTTTCACGAATTTTCCGACTAAAAATTAACGTGTCAATTTATAATATTTTTAATATTATCGAATATATTTCATAGATATTATTTCTTAACAAATAACATCAACGTATCATATGAGTATTTTTTTGAAAAATTCAGATTTATAAAATAATAAAAATAACTTATTTAATATAGATTGATCATAACGAATGAAGGAGTTTGGTTTTAAGTAAAAGGTTTAAATATGCGCGCGTTTTCGTGTCGAAAACTCGAAGGTGCTCGAGCATCCGATATCCATCTCGTATTCGCTCGCGCGAACTTGATTTATTGGGCTCTCGCGATAATCCAATGGCTGGTGCGCGAAAGAAATGGGGGTGGTAAGAACGGCGAGAAGGTGAAGGAAGAACCTCGTGGTGTCTCGCCCTTTCTTTCTGGGCCCGATTCCAAGAATCGACATAAATCCAAGCAGTTTATAATCTGCGTTGGAAGGCACACTAAAGATACGATCGGGTGGAGAATTCGCGGGTGAAGAGATTGCGAGAAGAAGAAGAGGAAGACGAAGGAAAAGAAGTAGATGAACGTGCGGCAGGTGTTGGCGGATTTACGCGATGATAGAGAGCGCAGCCGAATGATTAGGGGTTCGCCAGTTTTTTATTCGTACTTTATTAGGCTGGATCTAATCGGCTGCGTGAAATAAGAATTTGCGAATGAATATAAATCATTTATTCTTCTTCAGTCGCTGTATGGTAAACGTATGAAAATAAATGCGAATTTTCTTATATGAATTAGACTTGAAATATACGTTTCCATGTTTTGATCTCCGATAGAATCTCCATTGTGTTCTTATGTACACTGCCATTATTTTACATTATTACATGCCCACTTATTTGGTATACTAACTTTGACTGTTTACGTTATCATAACTGTTCATGCGAAGTCAAGCCACGTATCCTAGGGCGTGCGACTTGAATGTGCAGTAATATCTATAGTCGTTGCATTGAATGGATGAGGAGCGATGCTGAATTGTGGAAGGAGCACGGGGAAAGATGGATCGGGTGAAAGAAGAAAAGGAAACAGGGAGAAAGAGAAAGAGAGAGGGAATCGCTTTCTCGTAACCTCGTGAGAACTAGAGACAGCCGCGGCGCAGCCTCTCGTTGCCATTGCCGCCGGTATTCTATCGAATTATCAATGGCAGATGCTTCAAGTTTGCACATCACGATCTCATGATGACATCAAGAATAATTGACTTCACATTCATAGATGATTCGTTTGAAAAGAAATTTATTGTATATATTTCTGAAGAAATATATTACTGTATTTTTTTAAAATTACAATTACATAGCAAAGATAATTAAAGAATAAAAATAAATCTTTTATATAGAAAAAAAAATAAATCTTTTATATATAAATGAGACGAGACGTAGTGTTAGAGCAAGTATCAATATTTCAAGCAAATTAGTTATACGATTGACCGTGCAGAAGAATTTAAAGATTGCGAGGGAAATCTCGGCAGAATCCGACATGGCACTTTAGCGAAGATGCATACATGACAATGATTGCCGACGTAGGTGGGCCCGAAAGTAGGGCGTGTATCGCTATCACCGCGTGTGTCTTCGGTCGGTCGACTGGCACACGCAGATCGTGATCCACGTGGAATATATGGCCGGGTGCTCGGCGGCGGCGGATGCGGCGCGAATGCAAGAAGCGATGCACCCACGGCGGTAATCGCAGAGTTTCACATGAGATGAGCGCGAGTGCGGCGCACGAGGAATGAAATTTACTGCGTCGGTGACACGTGAGAAAGGATCGGGGCACGGCGCGGCGCACTATGCCGCTCGCGAGGCCGCAATAGATGGGACATTCAACGGCGGCGGCGATGTTCGGGATACGTTGAGAGTGCCATCGGAGCGCGCAACACGTGATGGTGGCACGGTGCATTACGTGGGAAAGTGGAAAAGGATCCGATCGACGGATAGGTACTCCAATTATCGTGCTAGGAACACGGATTAATTAGCGGCCGTTATCGATCTCCCGGTCTCGCGGGTCAAACCACCTCGCTTTTTCTCTCTACCGTGATTTCTTTCGTTCGGCGGATTCAGATTAACTGCAGGCAAGTATGGCCTCGCCGGTGCCGGAGAGAGCGAGCGAAAGGGAGAGAAAGAGAGAGAGAAAGAGAGAGGGAGAAAGTTTCCAGCGGGGCGGTGATCGCGCGGGCAGGTGTACGGGCCCATGGGACTCCATGGGAGCCTGGTGCCGACGGAGATCCCGGCGCAGGGAGCTGAGAAACCCGATGGACCACCTTGCGGTCACTCCATGGGAAATGCATCCCCATGGATCCATTATGCTACTTCGAATTTCTCGGATACATTTCCTGTGACTTCCTACGTGACCTCTTTGTACCTTGTATCCGCGTTAAGATTTTCCAAAAAGAAAAGAGGAAGAACTCGTATCAAGCTCACTTCGCAATAATTTCTTTATAATTTATTTCTATTTTTTTCCAAATTATACCGTTTACAATTATAGAGATCCCACGAAGATGTGAGAAAAGAATTAATGCAAGACAACTAAATTAGATAATATTTTATTATAAAAATTATACAATTTTGAGTTATTTATAAATCATATGAGATTCGGTATTGTTATTATGTCATGTGAAAGCAACCCACTGATTTCCACGCCAATGTCGGTCGTCATATTACCTTGTTACGTTTTTGCGCGGCATATAATCACGTCCTGCCATAATATGCAGCGTGTATATTGTTATATTAAGACTTCGTAGGGCTTCTAAGAGGAGAGACTGTACCGTATTCAGCTCTGGATAGGTAATGCCTTCTTTAGCTGACTGATTACGAGTGTTATTAACCCTTTACGTAATGTTGCCTACCCTCATTTCCTCAAGGCTGTTCATTCCGTTTGAAAAATAGACTGCGAAATAATCTCATTATCGCGTACATGATTTCCTCTGATAGTTTATCTACTACGTAATATACACTTGTAATATGGACTTATTGCTATAATTAAATAAATATATAGTATTAAGGAATTTTAAGATTTTAGGACTACATAAATATAAAAATTGATGGAAAATCAAGATGTCCGAAGATATAAGTAGAATGTTGAAATAAATTCAAACTTCTGTGATTTTTATTATAATACACAGTAATTTCTATTGGATATAAATTACCCTATATAAAAATCTAATAATTTGCTTACGTATTCGCGGAAGATATTAAGTAGTTTCACCTATCCAAAAGTCAAATTCTAATACCGAGCCTCAGACATGAAAGTTATTTATATTACATCGATATTCTTCAAAATAAGCTTCCGTGTATCGGAGGTCAAGCATACTTTACGTCTTCGCTGTCGACAGCGAAATTCATTGTATCGCGAACATTTTTTTCGTGACGGCGGGCGTAACTTTGCGGAACGTGTGGCGCAACTCATCGATTTATCCCGAGCGTTACGTTACAATAATGGTAACGAATAAGAAGCAGCTTATGACTGTCGAGTACCGTAATTAGAAATTTCACGGCGCATAACGATCTATTCTGCTCGGGAAGAAACCGCGCGCTGCCTGTACGATGTTACGACAACAACGAAATCGCTTTCGCACGACCCAGAGGAATAATCGGCGCTCACCTGTACGCGGGAAAGACAGCGCGCGGTATATATACCCGGAATATATACGTAGGTACACGAAAGGTGAAATCCCGCGCGGGGAGGCTTGGCCCAGGTCGTGCGAGACCTGTTACCGGGCCCAAGCTGCATCCGTCGGACCCCACAAGCCCTTTCATCCCTCTCCCCGAAGGTTGCAACCTGCACTTCCCACGGACGTCCGGTCCAAACTCGAAGGATAAAGACGAGCTGAATGCGGCATATGCGACGTTCGCAATCGAGCGTGCAACGTCGCACGTCACATTTCGAGAATCTCTTATATATTCTCCTTGTGTCCCCGCTGCGCAGGATCGATTCTTACCTGAAAGCATGCTCGCTCGCGCGCGCGCGCAGATGTTCCCGAGATATTCTACGGAATTTTCTTCACGAGTTGCCTTAGAATCGCTGAGTTAATATTGAATTATCTCCTTGTTGATAGATTGTTTCACTTCACTATCCGCTTAATTTATTTTCCTTCGTAAAAGATTGGGAACGTGACTTGAAAGTGTGCTAATAAGAAATTATATCGTGTTCAAGGATAGCGATCCGAGATAGTCCGTGTATACTGGGGCTTTCCATCCCCGTTACTATTTCTTAAGTTATTTGTAAGTAAATCGCATTTAATCCTTCGACTCGGGATTATTTCATAGATTACATTACTAATCTCATTAATCGTAGATTCACGTACTCATGTATGCACGATCGAGAAATTCGATTCGGGTCGTCGGCTGACCGATTTCCCGCTGTTTACCCCGCCATCGCGCCGCTTACTTTCTTCGAGGATGATCGAGGCGCGTTCGTGACACGATAATGCTATCATTGTATGGAGGCTCGTTGAGGATGACGCGAGGAGACACGGGAACGCCGTTCAGGCCCGGGCTAGTAAAATCTGAATACGCGGAGGCTGCCTCTCTTGATATGGCTTGACATGAAGACAATCGCCGATGATTGCCGTTAAGGAATATAATAGGACTGCCTGTGAACCCCACCGTTCTCGAGATCTCCATCTCCATCGCCGGCGCAGCCTTCCCGGTGTGACCTCCGCCTACCGCGCGATAGGAACGCGCAATTTCATTCTAATCGATCGTACGCCTATCCACCGCTTCTACGCGCTGGGTTACCCGATGTTGATTTAACCACGTGCCACGCCGACAAGAGTGAGCGAATCGTAAAAAAAAAATCCTTTTCCATCATTCATATACGGCGAGACTTTTTACGGCTTATGTTTGGACGGTTACGTAATTCATTTGGTGATTAATCTTGGTATCATTGAAAGCTTAACCGAAGAATTACTGAACTGTACGACACGATGATAATAGTACTATAAAATTTTTTTGATACTTTGTCATACATGAACAGCTGGCGTTTTATATGCGTTTTAATTGGTTCATGTTTATTTAGGAAATGTTACATAGTTTGATAATTGAAAGATTTTAAATAACCTACTATGCAGCGTGCACTATCGCCGACTAAACACTCCTAAGTTACGTGTGGAGGTCATCGACCTGTATCCCTCGTGCACACGGGGATAATATCCACCGCATTCTCATTGGGCACTTTTTATCCAGCTTCCGGCTCGGGGTCCCCCGTGTACACGGCGTCCGGGCACCGGAAGCGTTTAGGCCTCGTCACGCTTGTTTTAATTACGCGAACAGGCTACGGTCGGTCCGTCTTTCTTGTCTGCGCATACACGCACACGCACACGTAGCTCACGTCGGCCGTGAGCCGACAGTCGGTTCGACACCTGGCACCCCACAGAAGAGAATTAATTTTTCGGATTAGCTTATCGCGCACGACCTGCTAGCGACTTCGCGGAGAACGGGGTTAAGACCGGCTGAGCGGCTTTGGGTTAATGAGGTTCTCCGGAAGGTGACGAAGCTACACGCCGCCGGCCGGTTATTATTCCACGTAACGCGCGTGTGCTAATTGAAGAACCGCGCCCCAGGGAAGCTTTGAGAGCCGATAATATCGCGCCGATGCGCGATTGACACGAATCGCGATCGTTGCCGCGGTAGAAAGTAGCGAATACTCAAGTGTGTCGAGAAACACTCTCGATCAGCAGACGTTGACTTGTACGTATATTCTTGAAACGCGAAACCTCATTGGAAAATGGATATTTTTTTTTTGTGTCGAGAGAGCGGCATGGAATACAATTTTTTGATATTTCATAGAAAGAATTTATTTTATGCGCGCTACTTCTCTATATCTGCTTCATCGGCACGCGAAATTCCATCGCGATTCTTAACAAGCTATCCGACTTTAATGACGGCAGTCCTACATGCGGTTTACTCTCTTGGCGATGCGTTTAGGAGCCACGAATCGGTTCGCGTAAACCAGCAATCTCCACGGGGTGGCTCGCGTGCGGCCTCTTTGTCATCCGGTCACGATCCTCGCGTGCACATTAGCGCGGATATTACAATTAGCATTTTTTTTCGACGCTTGTACGTTACATGCTTTATCGGCCGAATAAACAGCCGTAGAATATTGGCCACTAAAATTTCGCTTAATTATTCCCGGAACGAACTCCACCAGAAGGCGGAGGGCCGTCATTTGTCAACTGTCGGAGAAGAGAAGAGGAAGAGGAAGGTCGGATAGGACGGGTACCCGGCGATGGTAGCGGCGTACCAAGAGTAGGGTGGCAGCGACGGCGAGATCCTCGGGCCAAGACAGTATTTTCGGATTAATCGGTCGTTTATGTGCCGCCGGTACGAAACCGCGACTGCGTATAATCTACCTTACGACGCGCATTACCGGTAAATCTCGCGCTATGGCCGTAAACGGCGATGGCACTTTGATTGCTGGAATCCCGGAGATTAACCTGTTCCGCCAGCGTACGCGCTTCGGCACCAGCCTCCACCTGCGTCCGATCGCCGCGCGCCTGTGTATGCGTGTGCCTGTGCGAGCGTAAAAGCAGCGTGATCGACGATTGCCGCGGGCGAGGATTCACGATCGACGTGGATCCTTGGGAGCTTTCGCGGATCTTCCGAGCACGTAAACATTTAACGTTATCTCCACGATATTAACCGATACCGAAGGATTTATTAAACCGTTGCGCGAAATTGCAAAATAAAAGTTTGTTAAGTCCCGAAATTACGTATGCCAATTTTTTGGGGGAACCAGTGTTTAGCGATTTAAAAACAGAATTGCTCGCGAAATAGTAATGTTTTTTTTTCCACGGTAATTTACTCGCATGAAATCGTGCGTCGTATTTCGCGCTGGAATCCTACACGTCTTCGGGAAGATACGAAGCGATAGCCTGAGAACAACAGAGAGAATTTTCACGAGATCCACCCGCAAACTGGCTTCGTTGGTTTACCACAAAAGCGAGTGAAAATCGATGAAAGAAACGGCTTAGTCGAGCGAGTGGATTATTGCGGGCGAGTCAATCCAAGTGTGATTAATACGGCCCTACCTAGGAGCGCGTATCTTACGTCGCTTTTTTTTTCTTGTTCTATCATTTCTAGAACGTCTTGTGCCCTCCCTCGCGGGTACTATCCGTTTCAGGTTGCATTGTCTTCGTTGGGCCGCGCTGTCTATTTGCACGCGGGTCCTTTGAGAAAGCCGCCGCCACTTTTTCATGGCTACCGCTGTGTTAAACTAAGCGAGAGAGGCATCCTTACCGCAAGGAGGAAGCTTGGGTTCCCGTGCTCGCGATACACGGCGGTACACCAGATACGCCCGGATCCCCCTGTTTTCAGGTCGGCGTACGGAGGTCAGCGCGCGCTTTGTACCAAGTGTGGGTTAAGTTACGCGAGCACCAAACTCCGCGAGCGAGGCTTTTGTACCTTTTCAAGCTAAAAGCGCGCCGTCGGTAGTCGCCGCGCTCCGAGATCGGGTGAACCGTCGGGACGCGCAATCACGAGTGGTCGATGCGTTGGAAAGTTTACGGCGCGTCAGTAGGAGGAACTTTCACGAGCAGCCCGCCGAATGTTGTCATCTTTTGTACGTCCCATTTGTGGCACTGTGAAATCCGATATCATTCAATCCGAATATTATATAGGTCAAATTATACGCCATAATTTTAAGGTACTTTCCGATCTTTGTGTGGTGACACAATTGGTACACGGTGATAGAGAAATGTCGCGTAAAAATAACTCTTTCGGATTTTCTTGTCCTCTGCGTCACGCGCGAGGACGGCCAGGGGCTAAACACAAAAATGATCCCACGGTCCTTTGAAACGGCAGCATCCTTTATTACGAGACGTTTGATTCAGTATCACGCCTCACTCGTACGAATCTCCATAGTCCTTTTCACAGGACATAAGACGTTTAACATATGAAAAAGTCTCCCGTAGGATGAATGGCGCTGCGCCGCTTTTGTCGGAATTGCTTCTTTTTCTTTTTCCTCTTCCTCTTCTTCCTTCTCTTCTTCGCCTCGAGCAGACGACAGGTTCGCGCTATCACGTGGGTGAGGTCACGCCCGGATATACGTCGGCATATATGAATGTTTATTACTGTTCTACCTGCGATCTTTCAATGCTGTTTCAAAGCTTCTTTCACTTTGTTTTGGCATGAGCGATAATTGTGCCATTATACTTTACTTAGAGTAATAAGTATGATGTATAATAGCAAGAAATAACACTAGTGGCCTAAAATTGTATCCGAACGAATTTATACCGATTTAAGCCGATTTATCTCTCAATTTAATACCTCGGAAAAAATAAATCTTTATTTCTTCTATATGTGTATGTGTGTAAAGTGTTAAAAAACAAAGAACAAATAATTAAAACTCTTATTCGGATAAATGAGAATAACTTGTTGACGCTCATTATGCAGAACTCCGAAATGCTATTCAGGTGTAAAAATAATTCGGTTATACGAGCGTGTCTTTGTCCTGCAAGGAGGAACCCATTATCCGCGAACAAAGTTTTGTTCGTTGCTCGTAAATTTGCTTGACGCTGCTGTACCACCGGCGGCGGCTGTAACATGCGAATAAAGTCGTCATCGCGTCTCAACGTCCACTAATCCTTCCCCACTCGGGGGACATCGAGTGTGCAAGGATCGACTCCGACAGGCCGCCGAGACGTTCGTTGCGAAAAAGCCGATGCCGGTTCCTTTTTCGAGGCCTCGCCACTTGACTCGCGCACAATGCGCCGGCCGTCCCTTCCCCCTCGTTTGTGCCCTTTCAACCGCGTCGATCCACGAGCTCCGCAACCCCTAATGCGGGTTCATTATTTTCGTGTTCGGGACGCGAGCGTGTAGATCGCGATCAGAGCTCGAGGATTTTGGGGTGGTCGCGCGGGGTGGTATTTTTCTGCACGGCGGATCAAAGGGAACGGAAAACGGGAACACCGTTGTACAAGTGGCTCGCGAGCCCTTCTATGAAGAAACGGAACGTCAACGGCCATCTAATTGGCACTCTAGGATGCATCTTGATTTTGTTCAGATTCAATCATCCGACATAATCTGAAATTCGAAGCGCGCACTGGTTTCTCATATGCTATAATGACGGTATAAAAATTGTATCAAAAATTATTTATATCTATTAACAAGTGTGTATATGTATGTCATAACACTTTCCCGAAATATAATCATTATTGAAAAAAGAACGAGGTGATATAAAAAATAAAGATAGTAAAATGCAGGGTCATTCTTTCTATGTAGACGCGAGATTAAAAAGATGTCGATTCTGATATTCTTCAAACGTTTTAACGTTAAGCAAACAATAAACAAGATAACTGAACTGGACGGGCATCCTGGATGTATATATTTTAATTTTAATCGGTCATATTTATGCAGAGTAACGACATGAGCGACAAGTCGTGCAACAATACGTAATTCGATAGTCCAGATTAAGCCACAAAGATTTAGAAGCAAAGCGCACAAAGCGACAAATGTGTCACGACAAAAAATCCGCGCGCCCCTCGGTCACGAAGCGAGGAAACTACCCCTGGCGTGCATAATGTCGTTCCAGATCGTACGGAGACACGATAACATCTTAACGGTCGCGAGCGTCAATTCTCTCCGACTCGCTCTTGGTGGCCGGCAGAAAAGAGCGGCGGTAGTAAAAAGCCGCACTAACAATAGTCAAGTGTCGTGATTTGTGCCCGGCTGCGGAGAAGTATATGCCACCATCCAGTCTTAATTAACCCCCGTTCCCACGTGACTTCTTACCAGGGGGGTTCCTTCGCCGTGTAACGTACTTTTCTACGCTCCGTTACACATTGTCAAAGGGCCCCGATTCCTGTCCCCGGATGAACATAACCGAATCACTTGCCACCCCGTCACCTGCGCTTCAACGTCTTCCGAGGAGAATATCGATCGCCATTAAACTGAAAATGGTAAATGGTCGAAATAAGCCGAGATATCGAACAATTCGTTGCTTTCTTTCATTTTTTTTCGAATTGTTTTCTAATTCGCGCCATTTATTTCTTAGACTTCGACAAGTTCACGTGCATGCATTAGTGTTCGATTGATTCGACCTTTTTCGTTTTGCGCCAGCGGGGGTGCCGATTATTAGTAATAATGTCTAGCCTAACGCGATATCCCGAGTGTTGTCCGTTCATTATTCTGACGAGCCGTGCTCTCGCGCGTACACTTTAATGGCTCAATATACCACTGTGCGTGGCCTCGGCGGTCGTACATCACGCTCAACGCCGCGCGCGAAATTATGTTCTCCTCACGTAACGCCGATATTGTTTCCGCGAATGGTGAGAAATGCCCCGATGGCGTTGTAACGCCCCACACAGCCCGGCGGGGTTAACTGTCCATCGCAACCTAGGAATAATGGTAACTATTAGCTAAGTACCGCCTCGTGCCAAAGAAACGAGCTCACCGATCGTTCGGCTTCTCTTAAGCATCCGCTCGGCCTGCTTTTCCTCACGTTTATAATACCAAATAAAGAGATGGACACGTTTTGCCATTCATCTGGCTGATGGCGTTCATGTTATTGCATACAGAAGCATAAGTATAATAAAATGTACAGGGCAAAAAGAGAATATTAAGTGAAAAAATACCAATTTTTATCATTTATTCTATCCATGTTGCTATGTAGATAAATAAGACAATTTATTTTATATTTCCATTCTGTATATTAATATTGACTCTTCAAATCACTAATTACCTTATCGCAATTCGTAATTGACTCTTACACTTTACCGGTAACATCCACATCAGGGTTCTCCACCAGCGCCAATTACGGCGAGCCAAATTTTTGCGTAAGCCACCCTTACTCGAGCAATGCGCCGCATTCAGTCACGTATCTTCAGGTAGAACCGACACGCACGTCATGAGGATTAATGACGACGAGGGAACGGAACAATCAGTCGGCGGACGACTTTTAAAAGCCGCGGCGGCGGCGGCGGCGGCGGCGGGAAGTGTTCCTTCGTGATTCTCGTTAAGTCCTCCCCGTCGCTTAATCCGCGTAACGGTGCGCCGCGCCGGCGAACGTCGTTACGTCAGAGATTTCGTAGATGCCTAGCGCCGGAGTAACTAGCTCACAAGCTAATATCTCGCAATGCGGCAGGTAATGCGCGGGCGATATATGTATTCCCCCGGGTACGCGCAAACGCGGGACGGGGGACAAGGGGTCCTGGTTAGGCGATACGCGGTAGGAAAATGCGTTTCCGGGCAGGTACGGGACTTATGACCCCAGGCAGATGAGGTGCTGTCCCGGCCTGTAATCTCACCTAACAGGGGCCACCGAGTCACCGGCAATCCTGACTCGGTTTCGAGCCGACTTGGCTCGGCAGCAGCCCTCTCACCGTTGTACCGTGCCCCGGCGTGCTCTCTCGCGGAATCGGATAATGGAAACCCCGTGTTAGCACGTTCGATTCCACGGACTCCCAGCTAGTTTCGACCCCATGGGAAGCCGGCCTGAAATCAGTAGCCGTGCGTGTTTGTCCTTCGCCAAACGCCCGTCGCGCGGAATTTCCAATTGTAATTTCATACGAGAGCGCGCGCGCGCGCGCGATTTGCGTTTCGCAATTTTAATCTCAAGTTTGCCGGCGAGTTTACATCAGGGATCTGATTTATACTTTCCCCCGCACGAATCACTGAAATTCTACTGTTTGCATCGCGATATTGACAGAATCGGCGATCTATATTCCGTACTTATCTTTTAAACAAGAACGCTTCTGATTAACATGGTAAAATTTAGTAACGGAAAACTTTCCATTAATCTCCTTATTACTTTTCGTTGGGAAGGCTGGCGGTGGCAATAGCGTATCCATCGTGATTCGTTCGATCTCGAAGAACAATTACAGGAGGCAGTAGTCGTTAGCCTATGCCCCCGCGTTAGTATGCGCTCCGTCACACCTGACTGGCCGCGTAGCATACGCGGTGCCTTCGCCGCCGACAGCGGCTCGAGTAACGGCCGGCCACGGCGAAATATCCTCTTACTTACCCCGCCGTGCGGGTTTCGCAACGTCTTCGCCGGATTAATAGGAAAGAAAGATGTTGAATTCCGCCGTCTGGGATCGCTCTCCGTGCGATGACATGCCGATCTAGGCCTTTCCGCCGCGCACGGCCCCCTGCGCCCACGTGAGGATCCTCGATCGGCCGCCGATGTATATTATAGGTCGAGTCACTCTCACTGCCAATCTCTTCTGCGGCGATAAAATTCTGCGACTTTCTAGAGCACGGCGCGCGTAAACCCCGATTACATCACCCGACAGTCCGCTCGCCGGCTCTTCGTCGTTACTCGAAATATCATTCGAGGAACGTCAGTAATTTCAAAGGAGCTCTCGATATCTCGAGCGGAATAAAAATAGTACCATCTGGCGGACAATGGAAATCCCAAGTGCAATAATGCGCGGTTGTTTACCGCTGTATCGCCAGGATATATTATATATAAAATTTTCGTCGTTACGTCTCGCTCATTGCGCGAGCATGATAAAAAATCGTACGGTTGTATCGTCGATCGGACAATCTCCGCACTCCGCACCGTAAGATTCTTCACCTTATTATTCTCCGACACCCCCTATCGCTCGTTTGTTTAAGATCGCTCGATCGCCGATAGCGGCGCAGAGGCCGGTTATTGATGACCCGTGCGTCCAGGACAGCTCGCGTGCGAGCCGAGCTGGTTTTGGCTTAGGTTACCGGCGATTTGTATGACATTCGATCTCTCGCCCACGCGCGTGGTGCCTCGTACCCTGCGCTCGATCTGCGCACTTCCCTAGTCTCCTTCCGCTCTCACCCCCTCCGATCGCGATTACTCGTCCTGCCGCTGGCACGCTTTCAAGACTCGCTCGACGGCTCTATTTATTTCTATAATCTGCCTTATTTATTCAGAGTTACCCGATGAGACGTGTTATCGGTGTTCGAACGTTTATATAAAGTAGCCAATTATTATACGTTTGAAACGACAATTTTACATTTCCTACAACCGTCTGCACATCAATTTCGTTTAATCTCTTTTGAAATGCACAAAAGAATCTATGTCTAAAAGAATGATTAATTAATTCGACACGACGAGGCTCAAATGGAATAACGGGAACTTGAAAAAGGAGTCAGAAGTACGAAACGCGGAACGGTCGCAGAATCCGAACGAAACGGACCGGAGAGAGCGACGGGGCCCAGCGAGAAGGGCCCGAGGCAGCAGGGCTCGAAAGGTCCCGCGCGTTCGTGCGCAGGGAGACGAGAAGAATGAACGCTAGCTTGTTCCCGGTTCCCAGGCAATTCTATGAATACGAAATACGAGGTCGGTCGGTCGGTCGAACCGCCGCGGTGCACGCTGCCCGCTTCGCTCAATCATCGCAGACACGCCCGCCATATTGGCTTTGCATAAGGCCGCCCGCGAGCTCCGTATCTCTCTTTTCCTCGCGATGATGCCGGGTCGTGTTAAAGTGGACGTGTACGGCGCAGACACGCTCGTATTCGCGCGTGCGACACGCAAAGCCCGTTTCTCTTCCGCGAGAAATCACAGACCGCGCCGCGCTACCACCCGCGTAATTATTTTACCTACCGCTAAACGACAGGGTGACAATGCAAGCACCTAAAAAAAAAGTACACCCAAAAAAAATAATTTTAATATACTTGAAATCCTTTAAATCTTAGAGGATTTTACTCTCTTATATTGACCTCAAAAAAATTCTTCTAAAATTAAGAGAAAAATACTACAAACAAGAGAATTTAAGAGAGAAAAAAGTATTTTTCACTTTATTGAGAAAGGAATGTTTGCTGTAAAACAGTAAGCTTAGAATAGAAGATTATAGGGAAAATCACTTTGAACGTAAAATACTTTTTTGGGAGTTTATTTTACGTTCAAAGTTCTATTGAGGTCAATATAAGAGTAAAATCTTAAAATCCTTTAAGATTTAGAGGATTCCAGATATATTAAAATAATTTTTTTTTTTTGGGATGAGTGCCGTCGTTAGTCCGTTGAAATATTCAACGCTCGTTTGCGCCGAGCGATTGATATTATCACGAACTTGTTTTAGAGGAATAATACTACTGATGTCCATTTTTACTAACAAAGATTAACTTTAATCTCAGTTTATTTTACTTTCTATCCTTGTCTGATTTTTGGAACTAGAAAGAAATAAAAAGTAAGTTAAATCGAGATTAAAGTATCTAAATTGGTAGAAATGGATATGATTGGCCTATTTTTATAATGACAATCGCGCGAGAGTTTTTCCTTTCTTTTTTCTTATCGGCGCTTTATGAAGGCATTAAAATAGAAAATATTAAGTTAATAAAAGGAGAAGATATAATTCAATACAAACGGGAAGCGTATATATTTTCATGTTTGTTTTGATAGATTTCCCATTAAAACATGCATTCCTCTTTGCAGAAAATTATGTCTTTATAATGGCATTCCTTTAACACATATTGTGTAATTGACGCATATTCATTACTCTAATAAAACAACGCGATATACGCAGCCTTGATTTTCGCCCGCGTGTTAGTCATAACAGGGCGTATACTAATAGCGGCAAATTTTTCGCTTGTCGTTTTACGATTAACAATGATCGCTTTACGATACAACTGGTAGCCCACCCTGTCGTCAACATCCGCATAGTACCGGCTCTAAATTACGCCTTACGTTCACTTAACGATCGCCGCACCGCCGGTGTCATTCCGCATTGTTCGATGTTGTTGCGCGAACGCGCGATGTGTGATCGCTCGAAAGCGCAAGGAAATTCGATATTTCCTGCATGACGAGCGTCCTTTTCGCGTCGTCTATCAAAAATCTCGCCCTCTCCTCTCACCGGTCCCGAAGTAGGGCACGATGCTCGGTGAAGGTGCGGTGGGGGATCCACGGCGGGCGGACACGTAACGAAGCTAGCTGTAAATAATGCGGACGGACAATGTTGTGAATTACGGTGATATCAAACCTATAAACGGTATGGTTTTATGTTTGCCGCGACGAGACGCGGCCAACCGCACAGCGCGATCGTTCGCGCTCCGTCGTCGGCGCGACCGCGACGGCGGACCAGCCGCGCTGTCACGCCGGATGCTTTTCTTTTCCGTAATTGGTGCTTTCTCCGACGTGCGACTCCTCCGACCTCCGTACTCGTCGGAGACCGCCGCTCTGCCGGAATAAAGTCACTTTATTGCTTGTAACGTTACGAAGTGGGACTTTAACGCGCGCCTTTTTACGGTATCTCCGCCGCTGTCGCGACGCCGGTTTATATCGCCAGGGGAATTATCCTCGGATATTAAAGATATTATGGTAATTGATGCGCGTGGCACGCATGGCCAGCTAGCAAATTAACTGTGGATTCCTCATTAATTAATTATTTATTTTTACTCATAAGGCAATAATTAAATACTAATTTTGCAAATTTTGCAAATCGTTTTCATATTAAAATAGCATTAATGTGCAGTAATAAATAGCAAGAAATGTCTATACACTGAGAGAAAAATATAGTTATCTTTTGGACCAACTATAATATTATAATATTTCTAACAATAAATATGATTAACTTAACTATATGCATCATTATGTTAACCATAATGATCATTGGAAATATTATAAAATTGTGGTTGGATCCAAAAGTAATTATATTTTTCTCTCAGTGTAGAAATAAGACGATCCGTAATTATTCGACATTAATTGTGATGTAGAATGTCCTCGTCACGATTCCGAATCTTCGTGTGTGTTTTGTCACGTATCCCTCAGGAAGAAAGGCTTCCTCATCTTTCGTCCTACGATAGCGCGTACCGTCGCACGGGTACCTTTATTGCCCGGCAGGAGTTACGTATCGAGCGTGGTCCGCGTGTCGGGGAGTCGAGTCGGATAAGTCTGCGGAGTGGAGAGAATAATGGAAGGACTTTCTACTATCAAATAGATTTATGGATATCCAGCCGGGTACCTACTACCGAGGTTTATATGGCCGCAAGCACGCCGTCATGCTTTATCCGCCGTTAAGCGTAGACGTCTCGCGGATATCCCGCGCGCAGCGAGAGAGGCGAATATGTTTATCGCCCTGCGCGCAGATCACGAGGCGGATTGACGCGGGAGGAGCGCGTGAAAGCGGGCCTTCATATTGTTTGGTTACAGCTTTAGGGAAACTCCCTATACTCCGCCGCGTGTTTTACGGGCACGCCCGGCGAGCGTACGTGTACGCGATCCCGGAGCAACTGCGGGGCTTAAATTATGGCAGGTGATTATAATGCCATATAACGAGATAATAGCTCGCGGTGCGCAGGTTATCCGATTAGAACCGCGTAAGCATAGTGTTTATTACTCCGCTGCGCATAGCTCCGGCTGCTATTTATGATCCGTTTTTCATGAGGCACATTGTAAATTGTATTTCAAAAATCTATTTATTCGCCTTAACGTAACTGTTCGAAAGGATCGCCGTGTAATAAAACCGAAGACGAATTATTCGGGTGGAACAATAGTGCCGCGAATATTGACTCTGGAGAGGTCATCGAGATAGTCCATCTCGACCGTCTAGCGGGATTAATTCGACAATGATCAATATGTTTCGTGTACTGTCGCATCCTCGAACTCGTTTGGAGACCACAATCAGTGGTCAATTATTCACGTGGATGACTCGGCAGAAGGGCACTCAATCGTTTGAACGAGATCGAAGAACAACGATACCTATCATCTAATTCTAACTCACGATTCATGGTAGAACAACGTTACGGTAACCGTTATAGGACGATTCATTCTCCATGAAAGCACTGCCGGTACTTGCCAACGAACTCTTTGACCCTTTGGTCAATAAGCCGGTCGCTGATCATCGATTTGATTGAACTTTTGGAATACATTGCATATTTCGATATATAACTCGTTAAATAAAATGCCTTTATAAATTTTTCATTTGATAGTATGTTCAGTATAGCATATGTCTTATAATCACAAATTATCTCATAATACGAAAAGAAATATGTCCTCGGCTATAATTTTGGTCTACTTCACGTGCATGGTAACCATATGGAGATGCTAAGCAATCTAAGTCGCGTTCCAGCAATTATCCGTTAGCCAGCTAAACCGGCTAACGTTCTCAGCATCACGGAGGACCGATGTGGAGCCTCGCGTTATCGCGCCATATCTCGATACTTCCGTTCGCCGGAGGGCGTAATCCTGCCCTCGATCACTGCACACGATTCGCTCGTCTACGATTACACGATAAAAGTATGTAAACCTGTTCGTGAATTGCTTTAAGTATATCGCCTCTAAGAACTTCTTTGGGAAGATCTTTAGCAGGATTGAGTCTCGCAGTCTTGTCGCTACGAGTAAATTTCAATTCTGTTTATGAAGAGATAGAAATATGTATTGAGAAAAAATGAAACGTATCTCTTTTCTTTATTAAGAAATATAAACTCTGTCTATAATTTAATATGTAAAGTGAACTACAACAGATAGAAAGAAAATTTAAAAGTAAAAAAATATATAAAATTATTTGATATTTTAATGTTTTGTAAATATGTTTAATTAGTATTAAATTGTATCTTTTAGTTCTGAGTTTTAAAACCTTTTTAAAAAATTGCATAATCTGCTTTTATAATCATCTCTGTTGAGAATGGCAAAAATTTTTTTTATTCACTATCATATAAATATATTTAATTTGATAAGCATTGAAATATCTTATCTACAGATGGCCAAAATGTTTCTACATGTTTCAATGTTGCATTCGTTTAATGTACTATTATTTAGGTTGCAAGATTAAACACATGATATAATGAAGTAATAGATGGGACATGTTTTGATCAGAGGTTGGGCGTTACATCGATACATCACGCGAGAATAAAGAATATAAAAGAAAGTAACGTCAATGCGTAAGTGCCCTGCCAATGTTTGCCCATTTTCCAACTGTTTATTCTCAAATTAACCTTCCGTGCATGTACAAACGCCCGCACGGCGTAACGGGCGCGCGTGGCCGGCGCGTGTCACCTGTCTGTCACGGTTCGTGAGTGCACGCCATCGCCACTTTCGTGGACACCCTCCACGGTGGAGACATGGCCGACTGACCCCCAAGACCTGCTGCTGGAGGTATCTTCTCCGTTGATTGTTTCGCATACATACATATGTGAAAATATCAGAATTTTCAGGCAGGCATCTTTACGTTGTAAATCTCATATAAATTATAATAGAGAATTATATCAGTCCCAGAAAAAACAAATAAATGCGATCTTAATTATTACAATTACTGTGAGCAGTTTATGAAAAAGTTTTACCTAAATATCAAAGTATTTTAGTTTCTTTTAGATTAATAAGTTATTAAGTTTATCTAAAAAGAAAATTGATAAATGTTCTACAATATAGGAATTATATTGTATAAGACGAAGTAGCTTTTTGAAAATTATGACATGTTTTATCACTAAAATAATCGCTTAAAAATTGCGAAGCGCCACTATTTGAAACTGGCGAAAGGATAAGACGAAGGGTTGTTTGGCGTCATATGCCGAGGATTCACGCACGGTTGGCGGAGGTGCGCGCCGTCTTGGGGGCTGCAGGTGCAGAAGGTGCTCCTTTAGCGGATTCATGCTTGCGTGATTCTAGGAGCCTGCAGATCCTCCACCAGCAACGAGTCCTCCTGGCACGCGTTTCTGGCCGCTGGTGTTCCGTAAACATATGTGAAGGAATCATGCTCGACTGCGCCGCCTTGCCACCCTGCAGGTATCCACCTCTTGGTGGCGGCCGCAGGTGGTGGTGCACCTTAAACCGCCACCTCGAAGCAGGTTTTCAGGAAATATCCTGCGTACAACTTAATGAACGTTTTAATATGACTTCATTATCCCGTGTATCTTTTTTTATTAATTTCTCTCATTTTCCTATGTAATTCTTTCTCTTTCTCACTTCTAATTACTCTCGTAATATTATATTTCACTGTCATAATAAGAAATAAGTTCTACTGGATTTATTAGTAACTTAATATCGCTTTGTATAATATTAAATATCTGTCCTTCTATATGTGAAGAATTAACGCATTGCGTGAACATTGCAGAAAATATGGATGGTTATAAATAGTCGTCGGTGGACTGTAGGAGGCTGTACAAACGCAAGACGTTTTTCATACGATCAGATCCTGGCGATATCTCGACGGTATTGTCGGCCGGCATTTTTGCCGGAGGGTGAAAATCGCAAATGTAAATCGTCACCGGGTTGCATGTTGATACCCACGCATTCGGATGTTAAATGTAGAAGGATTATGGCGGTCGCGCGCGTCACAGTACCGATATTTCGAATGTATCGACGGCCGACATCAGTCGGGGTGGGGTTTACGGAGGTGTTCTGGAGATGCTGAGCATAACGGAACGGCGCGGATTTGTGCATCAAGTCTCGAATCGATCTCACTTTTTTCTCGTCCTTTTTACTTTTTGTTCTTTTTTTTTTTTTTTGTTAATTTCTTCGAACGGAAGTGCGGCTGATATCGGCCGTATTCAACGATGAAGGGTAAATGTGTAGGTAATACGCTACCCGTATCGCCGTTATAAAAAAGAAAACGTAACGAGACACGTTGAACCGCCACTGGCAGGTAGCAGGACGATCCTCAAACACAGGAGCCCCCGTGGGATAAGCATACAAAAGTCATCGCTCGGAGTCGAATAATAAAATTAATTCGTGTGCTATGCGCATTATCGCATCCGCCCATTATTATTGTGCAGTTGATGCGGTTTATAAATGGATGTCGTTTCTTAAATTCCCTCCTTTTATCGAGTGAGTCAAATTACATTATATATTCATATTTATGAATTAATATCATTATATGTATATGTATACTAGTACATATGATATCATTATTGCAATTTTAATATATTGAAAAAACTAATCATTTAATTAATAATACTTAATCGATTTTATAAATTAATGACAATTATTTAAAAAATGGGAAATTTCTGGTTTCGACAAAGAGAAGAAAGAACTAAAAATTTATCTCTTGCATTTTTTTTGCAAAGTGGACGAAAGCAAGGTATTCTCGTCTCGTAAAGATATCGCGTAGCATCAAAACGCTAAAGAATTCAGCACAATTCGTCGTCGTCGGCGAGATTGTGCCGCCGTGACGTCGCTCTCATTTTAAATTCCCATGCGGCGACGCGAAATGGCCGGCTCACGAACGAAGCTCGACAAAGAGTCGTCGTGAAACGCTCTGAAAAGTGGAGCAGCAGCTCCCTTTTCTCGCGAGCGAGGTCAAGAGGTCTCGCGCTCCCTTTGTTCCCTTTTTCGTGGCGGTGCTTGTCGGGGGGGGGGAGAGGCCCGTTGAAATCAGGTGTCGCGCGCGGGTGTGTTGCCGGCTACCTTTCACCATGGTAACTATTGTTTCGCTCAACGGCAACGTACGTTTCGTGGCTCCGCGTGGAAACCGCGGACGCACGTTTCCGTGTGCGTGCGCGTGTTTGCACGGCCTGCGTGCGGTGACTACGAGAGCGAAGTGCATCGGCACGCGCGCAACGGCGCAGGTGCACGCAGGTCGCACGTCGTTGCGCTGCAAGGCACCTACCCGCACGATTTCTAAGATAACGGTTGACATTCGTAATTATCGACTCTCCTGAGCAGATATGCATTCTTTATGCAAGCGCGCGCGCGCGCGCGCGCTTACCGCGTAGCAGGTAACGCTCTAACAGGTAACACCCTGGCGGCGTATCCGCATAGATATTTCTGCATCTGTCAGGTTTCGTTAGAATTTATGGTAGACGCTATTAGCGTACGGCGGCAGCAACATTGTACGCAACATTGCGAGGGAAGCTACCGGCACGATCAACCCATTAGCGCTAACCGTGTAATTCGAAAATAATTTATCCGCTTCCTTATTATCCGCACTCTACGCGGCTGTTATTATTTCACAGTACGTGCAGCCATTCTGCCGACTACATTATTATTACAGCCCGATTATACTACGTGCTGCTGAGGCTCGCGTGCTTATCAATCTTCGTGATAAAGACGGCATTAAATTAGACTCAATTATTGTTACTATCTTATACGCTGCTCTATTATTACGCACATGTCTTTAGAGTGCATTGTCGGCCTTAACAAATTCCCGATATTAAATCAGACTAATTGACAATATTATTGTTACGCGTGCAAACATTTTTTTCATGCTCGTCAGTTAATATATTCTCCTTGCAAATTATACCTTATAATATTATAAAAAACGATTTTTTTCTACGTTCACGTTTCTGTGTGGCCTCATCTTTCCCAAATAATTGTGCTGACTAAATGAAGCCGAGATAGCTTCATTTTGTACGCCTCCGCTCAATTTTCGCCGGACACGCTCACGAATTGAGATTGGTAGCGCAATTATCGATTTCAGCACGATCGTCCCGTTAACGTCAATTGTCAAGACTCCCCGGTTCGAGGTAAAGCGAATATAGGCGCGACCGGTCGCGTGGCCGGCACGCGCCTTCATCGATGACAACTTCCGCCCCTCCTTCCGGAAGTCGTGCCGAGTGTCGACGGCGCAACTGCCACAGCCTGCATTCTAGATGCACCCGCCTCTACGTACGTTGAGCAAGTGGCTGTCAACATGTGAGCAAAGTGACGTCCAATACGTGTACGCAAATATGCTTTCATGCGTTTGGGCGTGTACGCGTTCGTTTATCTTCCTTTGTCATTGCTTCTAAAGTCGTGTATGCATCTGAGTAATAATGGAATTATTTTTATACACTGCAAAAAAATTCTGGTTAAAAACGGACGAATCAAAAAAATCTTGTAGGATTGATCAAATATTCTGGTTATTATAATAGAAATTCTGATTATTTTAAGTTATAAAGTATTGAGTTTTATTATTACTTAAAATTTCTATTATAATCACCAGAATATTTGATCAATCCTACAAGATTTTTCTGATTCGTCCAATTTTTAACCAGAATTTTTTTAGAGTAATAATGTTGAATTTCGATGGAGTAACAAATTGATCTAATAGAGAAATCTAATAGAAAGAGAAATAATAATTCGGTATTATTTCTTGTGAAAATTTCAAGTAGAAATGTTTGTATAACTTGAAGAAAATTAGAGATTAATTTATGCGGCTTATGTTAAATATTGACTCGGCTTCCGGTTAGTTTTTCAGTTCGGTACAGTGACTGAACTGTTGCTTTCTGGTGCAGCCAAGATTGTCGCAACCGTGCTATCTGGTTGCAGCAGGATCGCGAGTGCATTAAGATCAAGATAGCGCTTATTTACGCATTCCAAGATGGTGGCAGGTGGGCCGTCATAAAAGTTAACTTGTAAGATGATATAGTGGCCGACCGATGCTCCAGCACGGGCGCAATGCGGGAGCTGTGCCGTAATAAACGCCGTTTTATTGTGTGACCCACGGTGTCGCTGCCCTTTCGTAAATAAAGAGGCGCTGCGAGAATTTCGACGTTTTTACGCCCTTATGTGTAGCTAGATCATAAATCTCGATAAAATGTGGAACTGAGAAATTGAACGTTTTGTCACGACCCTTACATCGAACTACATGAATCAAACGTCGCTCTATAACGCCTGTTGCTTGAGATTCGTTGCTAATTAATTATTAAATTAAAATTAAAATTTTATCTTAAATGCTAATTTTTTATGCAAAAAGAAATCCACGTTCACCGGATACACTTCTGCAGTTTGCTGTACGACATACGAAGCGACTTGTATTTTTAACGGGACTCAACCGTGTACGAGGGACGCAAATTCGACTTACACGAGTTACGACACGGACGACAACTCGTTTTCGAGAGTGCGAGTGCCGTGCCAGTGCAGAGAAAAAGGGGTCATTGACCTGTGACACATCCTTCGACCATTTGGGCATTTCAAGGACAAAAGTCGACCTCCTTCGCGATCTTTTTCCTGGTTTCTTCCTGGCCCGTCTCTGTCTACAATTTAAAAACGCTCGTATGCGCGCGACTCTCTTGTGCCAAAAAGGAAGACAAAGACTCTCCCATTCCACTTTGCTCACCCCGAAAAAGTGCTGCGCGAGAAGCCGCATATATCGCGACCGGCTAATCTAAAAATACTGAAGTCGACCTTTCCCGCGGCAAGAGTGATGGCCCCGGACGACTGCTAAATCAACGGCGAGATTGAGATGCAAATGCAGGCTCACGCGTTCTGCAGAAGGGGGGGGGGGAAAGGGTGCGTTACGGAGAGAGAGGAAATGAGATGGCGGGGGCGCGGGAGGAAAGAAGATGCGAAGCATCGGGGACGACGCTGCAAGAGATGAGAAGAGCTGCAAGGAACGAGAGAAAACGTAGATGAAGGAGAAGGGAAGAGCGAGATAGAGAAAGAGAGAGAGAGAGAGAGAGAGAGAGAGAGGGGGGGGGGCAGGGGGAAAGGGAAAAAACGACGTCGCGATAGCTGTGCAATTCGTGCAATTAACATTTATAATGTCTCCATCCGGCGGCGCTGACAGGGCAGGCAAACGGTCGTGCACATAAAACGCAGAATTTAACGCCGATAATTCAATCCGGCCACGATTGTGCGCCGCCCTCGCTCTCTTCGCCCCTTTCATCCCTCCCCTCTTTTTTTTTTCACCGCGCTGGTGAAATAACTTTATTGAATTTTGCGCGTTCCAGCCGATCTCGCAATAACTCATGCGCGATGTGCACAGGACCCGGCCGCGGAACCAGCCGATATCGCGGGACCGATCTACCGCGACGAGCGAGTGTGCGTACTTGCGCGCACTTGTGTCCGCGGCCGCTTATACCACACAGAAAATGGAAATAAATCGTGCGGTATCTCGCCGTATTCTCATCGGTGTCATCAGTGCCACGGCCTGTTCTGTACCGATCGGATAGATACTGAAGTGAACTGGTTCTGATATTTTAAAATGACGAATGTGTTGTCGCGGATAGAGCACCATAGAGTAACTTTTTGAAGAGAAACGATAGAATATAATGACGTATAAATAAACTGATATAAATATATAAATGTACGAAGAATAGTATACATAATCAATGAGACAAAATTATGAGAAGCTTGATGAATATATCTTTCAAATTTTCTAAACAAAAAAGAGATTATCACGTTTCATCGGACGTGTTTTCAGTTAATGGAAAACTGTCTGATTCTTTATCTCCTATTGGCAACCATTTGCAACGTATTTTCTTCGTTTCCTGTCAAAATAAAATTAATTTATATTTGCTGGGATTTCTCTAAAATTGATGCAGAAACTCACAGATTTTATTATAGTTCCACGGTGATCGATTTTGCAAATTTCGTATTTAAAAAGAATAGTATGTTCCTTATCGCTTAAGTGCAACATTCTTTCGTGTATATGTCTAACAATATGAAACTCGAAGATTCTTGTAACAATCACATTTGTTATCAATCCAATCCATTTGGTTCTTAATAAATCTGAAAATGACGAATATATGAACAGATAAATTAATAACAATTATAAACCATTAAATACTTTATTAAATATCGATTATAAGTAATATAGATGTTTTACCTTCATGAGCTGCGCGATCTATCATTACATTTCTTTCGGTCAACATATCGTGTGTTTTACTGAGAAAATAATAATCACGACCTGTAAAACTTATCTGATTCTTTCCATTCTCGACAATTATCTGCAAGCGTTTAAAAATAGCATTTAGAAATTTAATCCATTATTCTTAGTCAATTTATAACTTTAATAATATTCACCCGAAAATCCATTTGTTCGCTGGATGTTCGCACGCTATGAAATTCCTTATCGAGCCATTTGGAGTTTGTCTCACTTTTTACCGCGAAATTGTGGATCGGTCCGAGTATTTTCAGAACCGGGACGGAACGGAAACACGTTATCTGTTTCATGAATAACGATGCAGAATGGAATAACTTGAAGTAGATGTTAAAAATTGTTGTAATCCCTTACCTGTGTACTGATTGGCACAAAAATATATCCAATTTTATATGCGTTTGTGTCAAAGCAATATGGAATATGAGTGTAATCGGATGCTCCAATTTCTTGTGCGATTATCGGCCCAATAGTGTTCCAAGATTGAATGGTATTTAAATTTTTTGGAATAGAAATTCTTCGTTTCTTCTTGACAATTAACATACGCATTTCATCATGCATTTTGACATTAATTAACTATTTTGGTTATAGTTATTTCTCGTTCGATAAATTAACGTCAATTGTGTATGTTGAATCGTGACGAATATCATGCGTATTTGACAAAGGGATCGATAAATTATATTTTGTATTCCATAAAATACCTAACTTCTCTCTTTATTAAAATTTACAAATTTAATTATTTTCGACCGATCTTTGATTTTGATTTATAAACATTCCTTTTTTAAATTGTTATTGGAATTTTCTATATCATACGAGAGGAAAGTCAGTCGAGAAATATTCACGGGGGATGAGTTCCAAATCGAATCGAGTGATATTGCTGTGGCCGATCGATCACGAAATTCGTTCTTTTGGTCGGCGCAAGTATATCGGTCCAGTCATTTGTAATCATTAGCGGCATGGTACCGTTGGCACCGACGTCTTATTATGTCATTTCGTTTCGTTTTTTTTTTCTCTGCAGTGCATCACCGATGTAGATTGTTGTTGTAAACAGTATTCAAGACCATTATTTATTAACGAAGATGAAACACTGAATTATCTTTTATTCAGCCTGGATGAATGAGGTAAAACGTGTGAATAATCGTTTTAACTTATAACAGGATCACGTAGCTACAAGAATGCCACGTATATATCTTCCTTTATTCTTCTTTTATCTTCGAGACGACATTACATTCGAGTATTTTAAGAGTACGCGGTGTAGTGGCATATTCAATTTAGAATTCGATAAATAAACTAAATTTATGCTACGGAGAAGCATCCTTCATACAATTTCAAGAAGTTATTGGCCAGGTTAGATACAGCTGATTCTGCGACGCAATCCTCGTAATAAAGTGCATTACAGTATTGTATCCGTGCAATGATATTTAATTCAAGGAATGCAATAAACACGTTGATATGTGGATCCACCACATCCAGACATGAGCGCGAAATTAGCGTCGCGAGGCAGCCTGCTTCGCAATTTACACATTCCGCGCAGATAGCGTCGAGGCAAATAAAAAAATTGATTGCGAAAATCGAAACACTCGCATTATTCTTCGACCTTGAGATACAGCATGAGATTTGTGAAGATGTTGCAATCGAACCAAAAAGCGTTCGTAGTTCTTCCACCTCGCAATTATCAAATTCTTTTTAAAACTACTCATCTTCATCATTAACTGAAAGATAGTGAAGTGTCGTCGAAATTAGCGCCAATTTCGAATAACTATAAAAAAAAAATGTTGCGAATGCGCATCAAGATGTACCTCTTTCGTGATGAATTTGATGAATAATTACGATAAAGTAATCGCATTGCGTCATCAGTAGCGGTAGCAACCGACAAGGAGCGAGACGGGCTCCGGGGTAAGCCTTAAATTTCCAGGCCGGCAAATTGAAACGGCCCCGGGCCGCATCTCGATATTGCTTATGGTACAAATTTAATAAGGCGCCTGCTGGGGCCACCAGTTACCATGCTAATATCATCCGCCATCGGCCGCGCACAGCTTCTCCACCTGACGCCCGGGCGAACGCGAAGAAAAAGATGAAGGTTGGAAAAAAGGGGCAACGCGGGAAGCGGATAGCGGGGCGGCGGAACGCTGCGGAGGGAAAGGGAGGACGGCGACGGCGACGGCGACGGCGAAGATGACTGCCACGGATGTGGACGACGAGGGACACGGGGCGACTCGTAACCCGTAATGTTATGGCACTGCCCACCGCGAGAGGGGCCTTAAAGGGCCCTCGTGCCGGGGTCTTTAGTGCCAAATTGGTTATGCGAACGCTTTACGACACGGCGCGCCGATATTAACCGAATGAATTACATAAATTATCTTCAGCGTTACCTCGAGAATGACGACGACGACTGGGCCGAGGAACGCCGAGACTCAACTTTCATGCGCAGGTCCGTGAGTTCTGCGCAGATTCCAGCGCTTCAATTGCAGCGCCAGAGAAAGATGCCTCCGAGAGAATTACTCTTCCTCCGCGAGGAAGAAAACGGTGCAGTTACGGTTGTAGAATTTCCACACGTGTCCGTGTGCCGCCTGGCGATTTCGTTATGCGGAATATGTATCTCATAATTTCATTTGCAGTCTAAAAGTTTATTTCATTTCAAATTTCTTTTAATAACAATTTGCCACTGTAACTGAGTGCTTGCGATGCGACCGAAGAAAATTAATCAGCAACTTCTCCCTGCGCGAATCATCCTTACCTCAAGGTCAACGCATATTACTTTGAAAAGTCACAGATTCCTACACTGAAATTCCGCAGAACTCATCATTCACTGATGCGGCGCATGTTATTCGCGAGCATAACGAGGATAGCGTCCGCACATCACATGCGGTCCGGTCTCATCCCCCGTCATTTTATCATCCGGTGGACTGACTCTTGCGGGGTACCTACCGCACTCGGGATGCGTCTCACGACGGGCAGCAGCGCAGTAATCTCGTGCGTCCTTCGTCATTCGTCCGTACCAAATAAGACGAGATAAAGGCGGGCGTGGGGCGAAGGAGACTCCTTGCAGAGAGGCGGAATCAAGTAGGGACATTTTTATCAGTCGTCGAGTCCTCCGCGGGAGGTCCCCGTACGTGCACGCACGTGCCTACATATTCCATCGAAAATTTCGCGAAGGTTGCCCCGAAGGGAACCTCGTTCCTCCAGGTTACGCTCTCGGCAGGTTCGGCGGTTTAAAGTGGAAGTCCACGAATGATGGAAGTGAGGCAACAACGGCCGTTAGATGAAAAATTCAACAGCCGCCTGGGGTGTGGAAGGGTGGACGAATTGGTCGCCGCATGAAGGTGTAAGATAAGACGAAGATGCGGGTCGCTTAACGCGGTTCGCAGGTGAAACTCAAGGGCCGTTGCCGCTGCAAGGTGCGTCAACATGTATCAAACAATTCTACGAGGAACCTGCGTTAGTAACGATTAATATTCATATGAATATTTAGTTTTAATAATTATTTAATTGACAATTTAGATAATTACATTTTACAAAAAGAAAATATTCATGATGATAAAAAAATTAATTAAATTCTCGTACATTAATTTAATTTTAACTCACAAAGTATATCAATCGGTTGCAAATTTAAGAATCAGGTATGGGATTTGATTTTGAAAAAATTTCGTATCATCTTATTCATTCATATCGTCCTATTACTTAAATAAAAAATTCTGGATTAAAACAATCTCAATATATCTCAGTCCGACGCGCGTTATGCGGACAGTTTCTCCTTCTAACAAGTAAACCGCCGCGAGATTTAATGCAGATCCCAGCGAGCTCTTCGACGTATCCCCGAAGGTCTTCTCCTATTTCCGTGCCGCACTCGCGTAGCGGCGCGCGCGCGCGCGCGAGACGCCGCGCGCCGCATCGCGCCGCGCGCTAGCCGAGAGCAGCGGACAGCGTGGCGCGGCGTACAGCCGGGAAATTAGCATACGAGACTGGGATCGAACGAGGTACCCCCGATGTCTCCATCGCTCGTGAAATGGATACCCCATTCCATCGCGTTCTCCTTTCAGGATTGGTTTATGCCCGCGCGAGACTTACGGCCGGGCCGTGCCTCAATCGCCGCTCGGGGAGCCAGCCAGCCAGCCAGCCAGCCCGAGCGCACCGCCTCACCTCACTTTCGTGTGGGTGTTTTACGTGATATTATTGACTCCGTCTTTTGCTCTTTGTTGCTCCCCACGATCCTCCGACGAGCGAAACGTCCGGATGCCGCACGACGTAACGCGCCGTACGCCGCGAATGCTAAGCGGTATATTCGACGCGGGTTTTTATAGGGTGCCGAGGCACGTCAATGAAATCTGTTATTGTACTTTTGACATCGGAGACTTTTATGCGCAATGGAAACCAACGCGCGCGATATTAATTATTTTTGAGAAAAGAAATACAGTCTATGTTTTTAAGCGTTAAAATATTGGATGGACGAGAAATGTTTCGTTAAATCGGTTCATTTCCTATAAGCTTAATATAAAGAATATCTTTTGTTTAGGCTAATGTGTTGCGATAATCTTACAATTAGTGTGCGCGCGCATTGATAGATACTCGCTTGCCTCGCGTTGAAGTCTCCTAGCGTATCTACGATTCAGCATTGAAATCTCTACCCCGTCCGATGCGATCGATGCATTCCAAGCTCGTGCCGATGATTTTATCGCGCGGGCGCGTTATCTGCATAGAATGTAATCAACGACGGGCACACGGAGCGTCGCGTTAAAAAGTTCAAGTGACAGGGAAGCGATACCGTAACGTGGCAGAGCGACAGAGACGAATGGCGAAGAAATGGGACAGAAGAAGGAAGAGAGGCTACCGACTGGTGAGTTACGGTCTCGCGCGAATGTTCGCCAATTATCTCCGGACGGGTAGCCGACTCTAATTGGACTTTACGCCGGTGGGTGGGATCAGCCATAGTGATTGCAGAAAAAAGAAATGCCTCGTAACGCGCGCATCGCGAACACACACGGGACGCACACACGCCCGACTCGCTGCCACATCTGACACGTTGTCGATAATTGGCCGAAAGCCGGAACGATTTGCTCCATTAAATCGCACGGCACGAGCTGTCCACAACTCTATGGTCCAATCTGCTCGCTCGAGATGTCCGGTTATGACGACCAATGCGTCGGTTTATTACACATCCTGGTCCGGATACGCGCGATGAAACTATCAAATTCACTTTTCCGACGTAGGCTCGTAGGCTCGTTTATGATCGTAGCCGGCGAGTTATATTACCGTGACGTCTGTTTATGAACCTTTGTGTTGGGTACTGCCGATAGTTGACGATTATGTTCGAAGATTCGCGCTAATTAAAGTTCTCATTTAGGATTTTTTAGTTGATTGTTTTCTCCTCTCATTATATAAATTATTATTATATCAAGTGCAACAAAATCGATTGATGCTTGAAATTCTACAGAATGCTTAAATAAGAGATATATATAAATATATAATGACTCTTGACTTATAATATTTATAGAGCTATTTACAGAATTATTTACAGAGTTGCAAAGAATGCAGTATGAAAATTCTTGTTCCTCATTGCCATCATCTTCAACCTACTCTCGTCTTTCTCGCTTTCTAACGTTCCTCGCTTTTACGATTGCTCCGTCTCTGATTATACTTTACGGATATAACGCCCCGTGAAACCTTCACGGAAATAGCTGCTGGCATTTAGCGCGAACAGACTCGTTTGGACACTTCTAGTCGATGGGCGCACGACGCGAGTCGCTGTGAGATTACGGGCAGAAAATGCGAGGCGGATCGCGGCACGCAACAGGAAAGATAATTAGACGCGCGTTTATGCCGCTGCTACCGGCGCACGTGCTACAAAATTAATGCCACGCTCGCAATCCGCAAATAGTCTAAATAGTTGGCGGATGTTTCTGCTGTTATCATCGTTGGTAAACGTGGTGCAACTTTATCTACACGTTTGTTTCTCTATTTTATAGCAAGAAAAGTGTATGGATATGAAATACATAATTATAAACTTATTTTTTTTTAAATAAAAACATGACTTATAAACATAATTTCTAAATTTAATTTGAATTAATACAAGTTATAAATGTAATCTAATTGATTTTCTATAACTATTTAGAAACGCTATGTTTAAAAGGAATATCAGGCACGCATTGTGTGTACATGCGTGTAACGAGATCGCTGCGATGAACGGGAGACGTGTGCATGGGACGATGGGCAACCGAGTGTGGTGGAACCGGGTGGAACCAATCCTTCGCTTGTTTTTGCTCCGACTGACTTATCGATATTGGCACGTTGTACGATCGTGTATGTAACTACTCTCGAGGGAGAGACAGAGTGGTCGATAGGAAAGGGGTCAGGGGAGACGAGGGAGAGAGCCGTACGGAGGCGCGGGACTCAAGGAGGATAAACCGGCACGACTGAATTATTGCTAAGTGAGGGTAGAACTTTGACCGGCGCCCATTGTGTGTGCGGGCGCGTGTGTGCATGCGTGCTGCGTGCACGCGCTTTCGCGAGGCGACAGTGATGACCCGGATGACCGACACCGAACTCGGACACGCGCGCGAAGAAAGCGTCTAACTGAAAATGTCCGTGTACTTGTTTCTCGCTGTACTCGTATCAGTTACACGGTCAAAATTATTAATAAAGTAAGTTAAAATATCACTTTTCTAATCGATTAACAGGATTCGCGAAGCGTTGGAGCGTAGCAATACAAAAACAAATTTATCACTGATAAATTGACGATTTGTATTTTTTGTGACAGTACTATATTAATTTATGTCAAAATAATGCTTCTTATTCTAGATAATTCTATATAAAAAAATAATAATTATTTTATTAATCTTTTAATTAGTTGATTGAGAATTTTCATATAATGTCGAGAATTCGTGTAATATGGAAGGATAAAATAGGGAGAGGGGATATATATA
>VBVQ01000676.1:0-50702 GCA_011636635.1 Tetramorium simillimum
GACAGGGAGTGGGGGTCGCCTTGCGGCGATGGGACGCGTGTAGTTATACACGGACGGGTAGGGTGGGGGGATGCTTCGAAGTGCGGGACTCGTGTAGTCATACACGGGCGGGGGTGGACTTCGGGCAAGGGCTGCAGACAATGTTTTTTAACTGTTTTTAAAATATTTTATTAATAAAATTTTATTAATAAGACATTTAAAAAACATTGTCTGCTGATTGGGAAGTGATTTAGCGACAGTGTCGAAAAGTGGATGTAGCACAGACACACACCATGCAAAACGCGATTGATTGACAGTTTCGAAAAGTGGATGTAGCACGGACACACACCAAAAAGTGATTTATCCACTGTGTCGGAAAATGGATATGTCAACGTAGTTCTACATCCACGGTGGCGCTAATGCTAGGCCAAATATCGGTCCCACGAAGAAGGCCGGGATGGCCGCTCTCAGGCTTCAGTGCATTCAGTTTAAATGTAGCGTAGTTTAACTCCATAGTGGAGAAGTTTCTTTGCCTCGATTTTATAATAATAGCTATTCACACGGTACATCATCTTTTTAATATACAAAAGGGGGAAAAAAGGAAAAAAAATGTGGAAAGTCGTAGTTCGTGGAATTCGAGAATCCCTGGAGCGACGTGTTTGTCGCACCAACGTTTACTCACAATCGTCGCAGGATAATGCGAAAAACGAAGTCAAGACAAGCTTGACGTGTCAACAGAAATTCCTTCCACCAGTATTTATCACTTGTGACAAAGGTTTTTGTGGATCGGCTAAAGGTGCCGGTGCCAAAAACAACAGACATGATTCCGATTGGAACACCAAGCATAGTTGGTCAGAGGCTGTCGGCTGGGTAAATATGTCAAAACAAGACCTGTTATAATATTATGCAACACTTCTTCGCAACACTAAACAACCTTCATGGCTAACATATGACTTATATTTTATTAGTCTAGCGTACTGGCGGCTGGATGGGTTGTATGCCAAACACTTTGTCTCCGCAAAAGAGTCTTCGACAGAGATAGCAATGGGACCTTAAAAAGCAAATTATATGGTTACCCTGGGGTTTCATTTATACTTATGCAATTATTAAATTTGCAACCAAAAAGAATCCTGCCGACTACCAACTGTGTTGGTATTAGTACTAGCAATAAAAAGTCTAATCTGCAGGATTCAGAATCACAATGGACCGCAGAAAAACCATTTGGTCCTATCACCATTGAAGAGGTGAGGATGTTATTTTGCAGACATTATACTTTGTAATGGTATACAGGCAAAATTGAAATGGGAGCTTACAAGAAGTCTATACTTCTTTTAAATAAATATTTAAAAACCATTGTATAATATATATATGAAAAATAATTATCAAAATAACTTAATATTTTGTGCAAAAATTACTTATTTTCTTATTAGCGTCTTTTTATATTTTATAATTATTATTTATATTGCAACTTAGTTTATGCAGAATACATTTTTTCGCTTATTGTCCAACAAATTCGAAAATTTTTTTTTCAACAAAAATTTCTTTTATTTATTTGTTTGGATATGTATCGTACTTATCGCGATTATCTTCGTAAGTCAGACAAATAATTGATCATATCACGTATCATAATTCAGCCTTATATTCTTGTTATGTTCTTTTGTGAATAAGATATTTCGGAATTAAAATTTGTAATAGATATAGCGAAATGCATTGCAAAAATTGTAGAATAAATGGAGACTTATGTACCTATTTCTTTCACTCTTTTTTTTAATTTCTTTAAAAAATTTTTTTAGAAAAATTTATTCCCTACGTATATAAAGAGATATAAGATGTGTAGGTTTCATATTTTGATAGATTTCTATTTTCTTAGGCATTCGAAGAGGCTGCCGATAACTTTACAAATACCCATAAAATAGTGATAGGAGAATACGAACTTCATTTTGGTATTAAAGCTTTAGAGGAAAAACGTTATAAAGATGCCTTAATGCATTTTTCGGCGGGCGCTAATCTATCGTCTCCCGGAAGTACGTTCAATTTAGGTCTTTGTTACGAATTAGGCATCGGAACTTTGGCAGATCAAGCAAAGGTATACTCTAATGTTGAAATAATATTTAAAGATGCGAGAAACAGGTTTAGAATATACTTCATTCAATCACAAAAATCTCTGTCTCGATCTCTGCATGACGATAAAAACAAGTATATGACATTTATATGAAATTTAAAAATGCGAAGAGATATAACTGCAAAAAAATATATAAAAGTATTTTCCTTCAGGCTGCAAAATATTACAATGATGCCGCGGCCCTTGATCATGCTGATGCATTATATAATTTGGGAGTTTTCCATGCTCAAGGAAAGGGCGGTTTACCAATTGATATTGCTACCGCACGCACTTGTTTCATCAAAGCAGCAAAATTGGGCCAGGTACAAGCGCAACACGCACTTGAGTTAGAAAAGACTCAAATTCAATCAAAGAAAAATATTTCCTCTCTATCAAATGTAAGCCTGAAGAATTCAGGGTTAGAGAAGAATGCCAAAAATGAGAAAGATACACGCGTTAAATTAAGCGATTTCCTGTTATTTACAAATGAAGATGACACATCATTCGGTACAATCAAAAAATCCAGTCAAGTGTTTTTAGAGTTTTTCGGCTTGAAAAAACCTAATCCAGCACCCATTATGATAACTACGAACGATATTCGCGTGCCATATTAAAGTATTTTTGTTATCTTAGTGTAAGACCAAATGGAATTAAGTATATTGTGATATAGACGGTACTAATTCCTATTGGTATTTTTTGTATGAATATTTTGTATGAATGTTTTTTTTTTTCTTTTTTTTATTCGCAAAGTATTTTTACAGGAATATATTATGTGCCTAAGCATGCGGTATCGGTGCAAATATTTGCTCAATTTATGATATATCGCATTATTCAAAATTTTGCTTTAGATTCATTATTCAAAATTCCACATTTTTGCGTATCATTATTTTTATATCTTTACAAGTTAATATTTTTACTCTTAGCGCTTAAAGATTTGTTTCTTTAAAATTATTAACTTTGTCTATTTTATTGTGTTTTTAAGGACTTTGTGTATAATGTTACTTAATTGTCGTGCTTGAATTTAAATGTTACTGTGATGCGCGATCAAAAAGAATTATAAAAATACATAAGACAGGATAATTGAAAGTTTGGGTGTTGTACATCTTCACACAAATATCCGAAGATAAGAATAGTATTTCAGTATGATAGATTATAATATCGATTTTTGTTGGTCATTTCGTCGGTTCTTGCGTTGAAAAATCTCATTGTATCTCCAAAGACGTATATTAGGTTTAAGATTTTCTAGCATACTTTAACACAAACGATAGTAATAATGTTTAGTAATTTATACTTGTGCTCTACACAGTGCAAAGTATGTACGAGTATAGTATATTTAGTATACATAATACAAAAATAATTTTTTATAATTGTACAGTTTTTTGATATCCTCCTCCTCACGAGATCCCTGTAGGTGCAATTGTAAACTGCGTTTCACCAATACGCATTACGTCGCAACACAGTCTTTTTTATAAATTCACTATGATTAGCATATAAATTTATTTCCTTATTTATGTCCATCCATCTTACATTTCGCGCGTCATCTCCAGCCTTAAGCGCGAGCTTGCCGACGACATTATTTTCCTCGTCGTGAAAATTTATAGCCACTGTCTCCATCCAAGCGTTATCCGTATTTCGCGGGTCGTCTACGTATCCCTTATAAATCTCGTCGCCTTTGGTGAAGAACTCCTTTATAGAACTTTGAAGGACCTTTCTTTCGGTGTCATCCATTTCCAAAAAGTTCAACGCTTCCTCCATGAATTCTCTCATTAAAGTGGTCGAAACCGTCTCGTTTGGATCAACCATACCACCGGGTATGGCCCATTCTCCGGAATCCCGTCTCTGTATCGCGACGAACTGTAGTATTGGATCTCCCGACTGCTTGTCTACTTCTATGGTCCCCGTATTATCGCGTTTCCATCGTGTAACGATAGGATCGGCAGCGTGATTCGGTCCCCATCGGCCGAGAAGCCCTCGGCCAACGATACCAGTCCGCCCCACAGGATTTAAGGGATAACCATCCGCGCTGACGATATAATCACCCGTGAAACTCTTTCGATTCACCTTATCTGTCAAGAATTATATATTTTAAATACAAACACGATAATATCTTGCCTCGCATGCGCAACATTGCTCTAATCTATATTGAATTTATGTTAACCTAAGAAACGCGACTTCCACCGTATATTTTTCTTCCGTCAATCTTTCAATTCTTGATTCGTGTTCTGAATTTGTCAGTTAAACGAAAATGAATAGTTACCATCTATCGCGTTCCATTTTGGCTTGAAGGTGGGTTCGTTGATTTCTGGATCGGCCCAAGGTTTACCCTTAAGAACAGTAGCGGTATATGCGACCGGTTTGTAGTCGGAATAATCGACTGTCCACGGTACTCTTTCCTCCGGTACTGCAAATCTCTTTACGCTGCTGGACGGATACAAACCCTGTCGACACTTTTGGTGAACCATTCTCGCGTATCTGATATTCATTTAACTATTCCTTCTAAAAAAGGAAAATCAACGATATGGCGACAGCATAATTCTTGATTGTTTACTGCCTTACCTGCTTCCAGTGACGTAATTCACGATCTATAGGCCTTGCATTTTTTTTCTGAATTCGAAATTAAAAAATTGAAGAAAGCGAAACAGATAATGAATTTATTTGCGATAAATTATATGTATATTATCAATGTAGGTATAGGGATCAAAGAAAAGGATAAAGAAAAAAAGGATAAATATATATAGGATACGAAGAAAAATCTAAAATATTTTTATATCATTTTAAATCTATATTTTTTACTTAAAAGGTGTAGATTATCAAATTTTCGAGTTATAATATTGTATTATTTGATTGTCGATAACATATCTTTTACATAATCTTGTAAATTAAATATGTGCAGTTTATTAAAATAAAAACGATATCGATTTTGCTATAATACTCTTACATAAAATAAGTCTCAGCTTAAGACGCATATGGACTTTTTATAAAGTAGTAAAAAGTCTTATTCCATTTAATCCTTGGCATATGTATGGCATGATATCAAAATATGAATCTCACGCATTGAAGTAACAATACAATTATGTTATATTTACAAATATCGACTTTTTCCTCCAGTTTTCAAATGCATTTTTGTAAAATTTCCTTTTATTACAATTCGTTTAAATGTGTAACTTTTCACAAATCTTCTTGTGTTTATACGCTGGAAGACTAGATTAGAAGTATCTATAAAATTTAACAAACCCTAATAACACTTATCTACTTAGATTGGTAAAAGTTCATTTATAATTAGTTTGGATGGTAATGAATAATACTTGCGCATGACATACTATTAATGCCCATTCCTTCAAATAGCTCGAATAGTTCAGTGCTTGAAGTGATATTAGAAGAATAAAATCTATTGAAAGTAAAATTTATGTCTTTGATGCACAAAATAATATAAAAGATATTATTAATATATACATGTAACATTTTCTTTTAATAAAATTTTCGAAACTTCTCTTAACATTTTTTATTAGTTTGTATTAATTTATCGGGACCTTATACCGTTCCATAGTGTTCTCTATTGTCTTTCTCTAATATTTCATAATATTATATATTATAATTATACATTATAATATAATTATAATAATTATATTATTAATGGATATCATAAATGTGAAATATCAGTGTGAAACGATATAACAAGAAAGGTCCAGTTATCATATGAAAAATACGTTCTATATATAATTATTTTTACAATTTATGAATTTTCTGGATTTTTAATCACAATATAAAGATTGTTTAATAATTTTAATGATTATTATTAAATTAAATAATTAATTTTAAAGATATATAAGATACATATCAAGAATTATTTTAAATTATACACACTTCAAATACTGAAACAATTGAAATAATTTTTCGTGTATCTTGCATTTATCAAATTCATTACTTTTCTGCAGTGATGAAACACAAATGAATTAAGAGACCTCATTCTGTGAAATCGATCTTACGTTGAATCGTAATTTCTAAATTAAAATACGTATAATGATTTATGATGCTAGCTGACTTTTTTACAAAGTTCTTTCCCTATTGTGGATAAGCATATGGCATTCTCCTAAAAAATTACTCCGAGTTCAAAAAAGAAACTGATCGAAATTACTAGCGAAACTACAAAAAATAGTTTGAATTTATCATTGTATTAATGAAATCATGTAAAGATTAATTAAGTTACGTTTAAACTTTTAAATTCATAATATTCAATTAAAATATCTCTTATTTTTGTTATATAAATAGTTTACACATTTTTAATCTATGTTTAGCTGCCTTTACTTTTTAGCAGCAGTTCAATCCTCACGCTTGCTCTTATTTTCTGAAGTTATCGTGCTCGTCTCTCATAAAAATACATGGAAATGCTTTGTAATAAGGAATATGGAGACATTTCCTAATATAACGTAAAATTATTAGGCATTTTTAAAACATATTAAAAAAATAATTGTAGTATTCCTAATTTATATCTCATATACTTTATGCATTATTCATTTGTGTTTTTAGTCAAGAACTGTTCTGATTTTAGGCATTTATGCTTATGAAATAATCTCTCATTATTATTATTAAAGACCAGAAATCACTATATTCTCGTGTTACGTCAAGTTAGAAAATTCGGCTCTCATTCATGGAAATTTGTTTTATAAATAAATGTAAATCACACGCCGTGGTCGAACTCGTGATATCCTTCTGCTCCAGTAAACACAACGTCCACCCAAACACGCATAGCTTCTGGGCTAGGTGCCATGAGATGGTAAAGTCTTGATGTAGTCTTGACGATAAAGGTGAGGGACGGTTGTGGCGATCGGACAGTGTTCATATGATCCACGTAGACTTCTTCGATCGACTATAATGCGTTAATCCCGAATTAGTTGATATTAGTATTAAATTTCTTATTAGAAAACTTTTCGACGCTTACCTGGAAGTAAATTACGCCGCGAGCCTTCCTGGACGTGTTATCGCTGTAGTAAGATAATGTCTTCCGTCTGCGATCAAAAACAAACCATCGCTTGTTCCAGTGATGAAATTTTTTGCTCATCTTTGACAAATAACCACTGCAACTTGTCGTGTCGACCGTAATATCATAAATCAGAGGTAGCTGGTGCCCGGCAGTTTCTATGTGATGCCTTAGATCCAGGGACTCCGACTTGATCGGAAGGTATCTCGTGAGTGGCCTCTGTAAAAATTCGTCATTCGTTGAATTTTGATTCAATAACATCCAAATAATGTGCTCTAATAAATTAAAATTTTCTCTGATATCAAGTAATATAGGATAGCGATATTTAAAAAGCGGCTAGGTTGAGTGTAATTTCTTCGAGTAAGAGCCGAGCTTCTTTTCTGAAGCAATTATTTGTTCTTTTTTAGCAAGCAATTTTTGTCTGTTGCTCCTATCGTATTTTTACACAGGTAACTAATCGTTAAATTTTATAGAATTACCTGAAGTTTTGCCTTTTCACGATGTTTGACAGGTTGCAATGGTCCGAGAGTATCCATCTCGCTAGATGTCTGAGAAAGGGGGCGGCTTCCATTTCCGTCGATAATTCCGCCACCCCCACCGCCACCACCGCCACTATTGTCATTAAGCCTCTCACCTTCCATCGATGTTCTCCTGTCGTCTCTCATCTGGAAATAATTCACAAATTCTCGTTATTTTATTTTATCAATTTTCAATATTCCAAAAATGTTTGCTGCGCGCGATTTCTAATATTTTTAAACAAAAAATTAGAAAGAAGGATAAATTTTAATTAATAATATTAGTATTAAAGCCAATATTATTTCTGCATTAGGTATTTCCACATACATGTTTGCACACTTCACGTTTTCGTCTAACGTGTCGTTTTTTTGTTCTGCTTTTTACGTAATTTATCCACATAAGCGACATTGTCTTGTACAATTTCAAAAGTTTGTCTAATTTTACGAAAATCAATGGCAATTGTGCCGAGGTATTTCGTTTACACAGATCCGAACAGATGACGGAGAAAGACTGACGCTGCTGACTCGATGGTCCAGCGATATAATTCCCGCCGTAAAATGTAACTCCCACTCACTCGCCAGATGCCGTGAGCACCAAAATTCGCCCGCGCAATAATTCCGATTATTCATTCATAAAATATCATTCCACGTGTCGAATAACACAGATTGCTAAAATATACGATAAGAGATTATTTTTACTCTTTATAATATAAAAAAATAATGCTCGCTATATAATTGCGATTGAATTCGATATTATTATAAAAAATAAGTCAAGTTTCGACAAATGGTAGTTGAAAATTAGCGAAGACAGATCGGATTTATTAAATCTTTATTATCGAAAAGATTATCATTGTTATATATAATTGCCAATGAACCAATGAATTATATAATACATATTACATAACATTTATACGTAAAAAGTTTATTCAAATGATTTGCTATTAGTGGTTATTAGTGTTGAGTGGTTCAGGCAAGATGAGAAATTCCGTCAGCTCGGCAAACGCGGTGACTCATCACAAATATACTAATTTACTGCGGACATTTCACTTCGGCTTAACTCGATGCTAAGCAAACTGGTAGGAATGCAAGGATAATATATGAATATTTTCCTGCGAAGAAGTAAGAGACTACATTAAATATTCAATAATAAGCAATATACTTATGCGTATTACAAATTTAATTCGTAAACCTTTCTATTTTTGACACTGCTAAAAATTTAAATGTCTATATGATTGAATGCCTGAAAATGGCGCGGAAAGAATTTATCGTACCACCATAAATATATCTGTCAAGAAAGAGGTCAGTTGCAAAAGAGGCTTGTGAATTCGATGTCATCTGTCGTTATAAATTATCGCCGCAGACTTAATCAAGACTTTACAAAAGCGCATTTGTCGAAGTACAAGCTACCTACTCTCTGAATGCCGTCCAACCTGCGGCATGCTCGCGTATCGGGGCTCAGATGCACGTGCCACATTGGGAAAAACACGTGTGCAATGACGAAAACACTTGCTCCAGAATGTAAATGGATATACTTGCGAAATGTCAGTGTCGAAAAGCGAACGTCCCCGGCGTACGGGCGCATGGATCGCGGGCCAAAATGCGGACTTCCGGCGGCAACAAATGCGTTGTTTTGCAATGAATGTATTTCAATGTATTCGCGAAAGTATACTCTAAGATGATCTCTTTCAACTGTCAAAACATTTGCATAAAAACACGAACGCTACACGAAAGAGAATCGCGTCTGTCGTGCATATACTGTACTATTTAGCGCAGCTGATATATGATGTTATAGGATATTTGTATGTTGATTCCGATGACTCAAGTTATTTTCTAAATATTTCGTATATATAACTACATTCCTTTTGAGTTGATTCACATTTCTCATGAACCGCCCTGTACAAGTATCGCTTACAAAATTGCTCGGACACGTAACACGGCTATTCTTCGCATCCGGCTGGCACGAGAGTGAGATTTTTTGGAATTACGCCGACATAAATGAGACAGAAAATAACAAAAAATACGATTTTGCTAAAAAATATACATATACACATATATAAAATTCAACAACGCCAATTATAAAATGGAAGAATACAAAAATTGAAAGAAAGAAAGAAATGAAAAAAGAGATAAAGATGAAGAGAAAAAAGAGATGCTATTTATAATTGTTTATGTTTGTTATATAATCTACTAAAAACATACCCAATATTTGAAGACTCCATATTGAAAACTCCACATTAGAAACGCAAACACAACTTCGAATCATATTTGCATAAAGTTATTACTTTAAGTATTAAAAAGGAGATAACAGACAGTTTTCACATAATAAATAAATTTACGCCACAAATGCGTCTTGAAGCAAGAGAGACTCCGCTCGCGTGAACACTGAAAAATTTTAGGAGAGTCGACTTGTCGAGAGACATTTCTTTGAACAGGTGTGCGATAAAATCCACACGAGCAGAAATAGATTGGAAGATAGACTCTCGCTTGTTCGACGTAACGTCTTGCAGTATGCATACGTACGCATGTGTTCGTGTTTAGTAGCGTTTGATCGAACGATAAAATATTTTTGGAGATTAACGTGTATTAAAATGTAAGTTTCTTGGAAAGGACGTGTATACGTTCAACATTCCATGACTGGACGTTCACACAAGCGAGTGAATTGAGATATAAATTTGAAATTTGGTTTAACATGAAATATGCTGTACTTACATTGTCATTTTGAAGTAAACTATAAGAGTTAGTCGATGGTCCTGGACTGGATGAAGTAAGTTCCGAAAGTTTGCTAGGTGATAATTTTTCGCTGTTTCCACCTTCCGCACCATCGGTGCTTCCGCTACCACTGGAAAAGTAAATTGATAATAATTAATTTCAATTACGTCGCAAATCTCCATAATTTGTCGATTACAGTCAAGCTTTTAATTAAATTATCAAAAATGAATCTATATTTTATCATTATTTTTTGCATCTTCGATAGTATTGATTAATTATATTCGATATATTGATTTACTATAAAAATGTGAATTGACATTAAAAATGTACCCTAAATACGAATGTAAAAATATAGAAAATTATGGATAATCCAATCTTATCTTGTCATCATATAATATATCGCAGTTCCTTCGATACTATCAATACGTTTACACTTTATTTATACTTGATATGAAACTTCTCGCTGACACATTTAGTGGGCGCTATTATTAACTGGAGCGTGAACGCTGAATATCGCGAATTTATTCGGCGTCTTTGACGTCCTCGTGGAAGGAACGCGGTACACTTCGAAAGCCTCGGTCCTAGCTCCTGAGCATCGCGAGACTGAGGAGAGGACGAGGCCTATAGTCGACTATAGCGAGAGGCAGGTATTATTAAAACCTAACAAGTACAAAGTGACTCGGTAGACCGGTTCGACGATACCACCGGCATAGCATTTAATTCTTCTACAATGTTAAATGCAGCGCGAACGATACCCGAACATTCCGATGTCGTTGCCATGCCAGCCCCAGCCTTGACTAGAAACATTCCCTTGTTCCCGATAACTGACCTCTGTTTCTAATAGTTTCCATAATTTTATTTCTCTGTCATCTTTTTTTTTTCATTCGATAACGACTCTTGAGCGAAACAAAAGTTCACGCTACAACGCGTGCCACAACGCGTGCTACAACGCGTTGCATGCTACAACTGCATGACGCACGTATACTGTCATAATCTAAACCAATTAACTCGCCTTAAGACAATTCTACTTAAAGATATATCTTGTGGCATTAAGTGAAGAGTAATTGTGATTGGATACAAAGTTTCGTCACGCAAGAGTTTAATGAAATATGTCAAAAATAACGTAATAGAAACGTAGATATTCTTTGACGAATATTTGTAACTTGTAATTATTACAAAAACTTTTTCCGAGAAAAATATAATCAGTAAATTAGTAGATTATTTAATTATTTAATACTGGTGATTAGAAAATTAATTTATTAAAGATTGGTAACGTAGAAATATAAACAGAAAAGCTTGTTAAGTTCTTAATATCTTAATAGCTCGTTTGAGTCCAAGATTCTATATGCAAACTATTGATATATAGTACATATTACACGCACACAAATTGATCATATCGTCTTTGAATGCAATTGTATCTGTGTATACTTGTGTCGTGCGCATAAATACATTTATTATGACGTATTAATGGTCAAAAGGTGAGTGGCTGGTTTATTTTCTGCAACGTATCGTCTTGTTAGATTTATCTCATTTTAATTCTGATGCATAATGTATATACGTTTATGAAATTATCGACATAATAATTAACGCAATATTTTTTATTTTATTTTATAACTGTTATTTCTAGCTTTTCTATTAAAAAAAGAAAGATTTATTCTTGCTTACTCCATTTTATCTTCCAATATACATAGATACTTTAAGGACAATAAATTGAAATTAAGTTTCTTAAAATTTATATTCTCGTATTAAATTATCCTTTGAAGAAGATTTTGAATCGTTATCAACCAGTATCGTTATCAACCAGTATCGTTTTTGACAAAATGGATTTTTTCAAAAGTTAGCGACTCACAAATAACGTCGACGAATATCTCGCGTATGAGTTTCCAGAGGACGATAACAATTGTCACAGATCCAATCTTTGGTACAGACGTAACAACGATTACTAGTGAGGAAAGTGATGAGGTTGCAACCCGTAACTCTAGCCTCGTTCAGCATCCTCTCACCCATTTCTCCGAGGCTCATTTTGGAGCATCGTCGACGATAGCTACCGAACTACACATTTTAATTTCATTAATTGCTCGCGAATTGTTATTCATTTTTTATATTTATCACGCTATAATGTTCCGAACATTTTCGCATCTTTCCTCGATTTTCCGTGCACGACACGTTAACACGAGTAGAACCGCGAGAAGACATACAGCTACACACAGATATCATATCGCGCGATAACGCCCCGCCTACTTTGCACCACGAGAGAGTGAAGACTCAAGCCGAGTGTCGATCATACGAACATGATATGCGGCCCTCGCACGCAATTAGTAATTGCTCTTAACAGTATCTTGGATATGGACAGTAATACTAATGGTATGAAGATGAGACTAATAGAATTCTTCGATTTTCTGAATAAAATTTCACAAAATACATTCTCCTTGACTCAACTTCTAATTTATATTTTTTACATTATATAATAAAAAAAAGCACGTTTTTCTGAGAAACGGAGGATAAGTGAATTTACTTTATCTCATAGAATATCTCAAGTGCTTATTCACCCAAGCTCATTGCATCGTTGAAAGCTTCGATTTTATATCAGATGTATAGGACACACGCAGACTGCTTTAAGCTAGCGTACACAGCGTTCGAAGCGTGTCGATGAGGAAGGTTTCGTAATAAGCTTCAATCAACGATAGAAAGGTCGTTGCGATTAACTGCGATAAAATACGATACTGCGCGATAATGTACGCGTCTTGTATTACACATACTTCGTGGTACAAATAGTTTATATTTATATGCGTTTTTATATAGTATAATAAACGTCCGTATGTAGCGAGATATAATTTATATTAATATACATATTTAGGATATATTTAAGTATTATTATTGCAAAGAAATATAAATAAAAATTTTCTAAATGCTGACGCCATTCTAATAACAAAGAGATGATTAAAAAATTGGAGAATCATGTAATAATAAAATGCACTCAAATCTCGACTTTATTTAAAAAGTTTAAAAGATTATTAAATGCCGGTTCTTAAAATTTTGAATTATGCGACACGTGAAATGAAAAAGCGAATCATTTTTATTAGACTCACCTTTCTGTTGGTCCAGTGGAATAACTGGAAGATTCCTCGCCAGATTCAACGCTGTTGAAAGATGCACAGTTCATTTTTCTTTCTTCCCATTGCGAACGGACTTCATCCTGTACTCGTCTTTTCAATTCTTCGACTCTACGTCTTTCTTCCGAGATTACTTGACTCCCTGAAAAAAACATCAATATTTTTATTTTCGCTTGTTTTCTTTAGATTATATATAAGTCTTGTAAAATTTATCGATTAGAATAATTCGCACCTTGTTTGGCTAAATGAAGCTGCCGATTTCTCTCGATTTCTTTCAGCGATTCGATTGTCTTTCTTCCTAAACTGCCTTGATTGTTTACTATAGGAGAATCGTTTGTTACTCTGGAGATTCTGTCAAAATCTTCTCTACTCGGCGACCGTTTTTCTTCAGAATATTCGGCAGAGTTTTGGGCCAGATAGCCGAGTTCTTCATTTATCTCTCGTACCCGATTTCGAGCCTGTCATAATCATAATCGTTAATTAATTAACAAATGATACATTAATCCGTTATACCTACGATACGATGCGATTAATCCATTAAAACGCAATATGTAATACGAGTTTTTTTGTAATTTGATAATTTTTTTATATTGCAGGATAAATATTTTTCATACTTATGTTATTTTACTGACCTCTTCCAGTCGCTTCAAATGTCCCAATTTCTGTCTCTCAAGACTTCTAGCCTCTTTGGTCACCGTGCTCTTTATCTCAGACCGTTGCGATTCTAGATGAGTCAATTGCAATTTTCTGCCTTCGATCTTGCTTGTTAATTCGCTCAAATATCTGCAAAGAAAAAATATGTATATGACGTTATAACTCAAGAAAAGTGAATGTGCTATGACGATTATATACCTTTGCAGCTCTTCTCTCGTCGCCAATTTACTCGCTTCTTCTTCGAGATGATGAAACTCCAAGTCTTCGAAAGCTTTCCTTTCGCTCTCTAAGATATCTTGTTGCGTTGTTAACTTGTCGGAAATATTCTGCTGCATAATTTCATCCGTGCAATTGGCCAATTGTTCGTCCAATCGAACGCAAGCTTGCTGCGCCTTTTGAATACGTTGTATCGCTTCAGCTTGCAAATTCGAATGAGTCGCTTTATCCTCCGCCATTTCTCTTTCCAGGTCATTTATTCGCATTTGCACCTTTATCTTCTCGCCCTCATCTTGCGTGAGCTTTAGGGATTCCGATTCATATTCCGCGGATAAAAGTGCTTTCTCCAGTTCGAGCTGTCAAACAATAAGCAAGCAACATATTGATTTTTAATATCTTTGAGTCTGTACTGGTTTTCTATTTAGCTTAAAAAAAAATCCAGCTTTACTGAAAAATAAGACATTGGCAAGATAATTGCTTATAAAATATCATTTTATTGTTTCGTAGATACCGTGAGAATTATGAACGATACAATAATGATATAAATAAGCTTTCTTGTTAAAAAATAATTCGATTCAAGAATATACAGGAAGAGATAATAGAGTACCTGTTATATTCGAGAAATACGACAATTAAGTATAGATAACGATGATTGTCTAGAATTTGTTGTTAATAATTTTATTATTAGTTACAAACATATATCTTATCTAATAGAACGAATACTTACAATCGGATGTCTTAGTATTCCACATGCCCAGAAAGAGATAAAGAGAACAAATAAATGACTTATTTAATATACGACACGCGTAATGTGAGACGACAGTGAGAAGATTATGAAATCAGTGTTGCTTAATAGTAATGTAAGAATTAAAAAAATTACCTCTCTGCTGATTTCTTCCTCTTGAATTTCAATTTCAGCGACGCTCCTTTTCAACGCGTCCATATTGCCAAGAACGTGTAGTTTTTCATTCTGTAAAAATTCTATATATTTTTTCCTGTCTTCCTCTTCCAGCTGCTTCCTCTCTTTGTCGGCTTTCGCTTCGTTGGACTTGGCGTTATCTTTTTCGGAATTATTTCGCTTAGGAGTCACGCAGATTTCTTTGGATTTCGAGAGCATAGACAGTTGCTCGATCGCCTCAAGAAGATCGTCGTTCGATATGGCCAGCTTGTTTTCTATCATCTCGCACGAATTTGACAGCTGGCCGTTTTTCTTTGGCATGGAATGATTCTGATTGTTATTCCGCGTCGGAGATAACACGACGTTTTCGTAAATACTCGCGTTTCCATTCTGCGTCGCTTGCTGCGATTCGATTTTCGTTCCGTTCAGTGAAATCGTTCCGTACGTAGACGGCGAGCCTTTGGTATCGTCATCAGCCTTTATGCAATTCCCCGTTACATCGGTGTGACTGCCGCTACTTTTATTATTACTGCTCATAATAATGTTTTCGTAGTTACCGCAAGACATCGGGCCTGAATAGTTGCCATTCGTATTATAAACATTAGAGTACATTGCCGATTGATTATTACTCAATGTAGTTGCATGCAGCGACCCTGCGAAAACGTCACACGGATGACTTTCAACTTGAGCAGATTGATCCTTACGGCTGGCGGGCGAATTGCCATTTTGAAAGGTGACTTTAGAATTTTGCACGGATACGTTCTCGTACGACGAGGTACCCCAATTGGTTTGTTTGCCAGTATCGAAGGAGAAATGCGGTTGATTTTTCGATGGGCTTTTCGGACTGTCAAAAGAAGAAGTGTAGCCAAGTCTTTTGTCACGCGGAAGAGATCCATTAGTTATGATCCTGCAAAATACATTATTACGTAAATATATTTTGCATTTTTACTGCAAATAAATGACATGAAAGAAATATCTGGACATTTAATATGATAAAATAAATGTCTACAAATCTTTTTCATCTTCTGTTTGAAAAAAAAACGACAAAGAAAATTGTTAGATAAAAATTAATTGAAGTAAAAGGGAAACAAAAAAAAATTGAAATAAAATACGATAGTTACCGATTAGGCTGCCTCGGCTTTTCTACAGTACTTTGTCTTTCGTATTCGGCACACATTGCCAAGATCTCCTCGAGCCTCATTTTCTCTTGCCTCTCGACCTCTTGCTCCCGCAACCTCTCTTCCTGCGCTTGTTTCCGCTTGGTCTCCGCCTCCCTGCGTTTATTCTCCGCGTCGGCTTGCCTTTCTCGCAATTCTTCGAGGGAGCAATTGCTGCCGACACTTGGGGTAGGACTCTTGACCCTCGCGTAAATTCTCTTTTGTTCGCTATATCTTGGATTCCGATTAAATGCCGGACTTGACGGTAGAATTCGCTTAACGTTCGGATTCGAGCCGTACCCGTGAGCGGTAGATGGTCTCAAGATTGCGGCGTCTCCGCTGGTATTGACGTTACAGATATTCGGATTCGATCCGAATTTCTCCAATTGCAGAAACTCCGTGGTGGTCGTTTTCGTGACGATGAGGCTCTGACTCATGTCGAAATCCCTGTCGACCAGATGATCGAATTCGTTCGAGCTCTGACAAGTCATACTTCGAGACATCAAGTCGTCGCTTCGAGCGGTGACGATTTTTGGAGGTGTTCCAAAAGACGGCGAGCGTGCGTTTTTGTGGTTGTTCTCGTGATGTGGTGGTTTGCTCGCTTTTAGATACGTTTCCGCCGAGTACATCCTAATCTGATTATGATTTTGGCACTGTAAATTGACTGTATTCGATCGAGTTGGCGTGCTGCGACGCGAGTCCGATCGCGGACGAGTCTCGTCGTGATAACTGATCGAATTTTGTGATACCGAGTCGACGTTACCGTTCACGGTGAAACCGTTCACCGGAGACTTCGTCAAAGATACCAGACTCGACGATCTCGAATGTCCGAGGATTTGGTCGGCTGGTACGTTCGTCGTGAGAGCACCGACAGGAAAAACCTTCGGCGAAACGCAATTGGTTCGGTTTTGCTTCGACAGCATCTCGAATTTAGTCAGCTTGCTTAAAAAACCCATCTCGTCGTCGGAGCAAGAGTTCCTGGGAGATTTCCGCGGTGCGACTGGTGGCTTTCGCTCTAAATGATGATTCTCCTGCGGCTGGCCATCAGGAAGAGCAAAACTTATCGGCGCCATTGAGATTCTCGAGTAGGGAAGGACAGATCGTAGGTGTTTAGCCTCGGCTGGATGATTAAAGCGCATATAGTTCGATCGACCTATCGATAGCATACAACCTGAAACATTTAACGCCTTTTTATCTTTATCAATAATTATGAAAAAATTTAAATATATTCATAATTTCAATTTATATATACATACAAATTTTAATTTAATCAAACGGATTTTAATAAGATAAATTTAAAAGAAATTATTTCTATTCTTCACGCAATAACGTTGCATCAGTATCGCGATTTATAAATCATTTAATCATTTTTGAAGTATGAAGGACCTTCTCTTTATTCTACTATCTTTTTAGACCGTCTGCGCATCAGGGTCATTCGTATTTAGGCCAAGGTCTCTTACCTTGCGTGAGTCTCACTGGCGAATTTATCGATACACCATCGACAAATGTATTGCCATTTATGGGGTACAGAGTGACCATACCATTATTGTTCTCGATAGCACAGTGCACAGATTCGACGCCGGTGCCGGCCACCAAAATGTCCGCATCTCGGTTCGATCCAAGCGTGATCCTACCTGGGAAACGAAAAGGGAAGAAAAATAAATTTATTTCTCGAACAAGATCAAGAGGCAAGAAACGTTCGAGTTTTTTTTCGTTTTTAAATTCGGTAACAGCTAAAGTCCATTCACTTCTGAGAAACAGTTTTGTATTTTTCGAACGTAAAGATGCGCGAGATAAAGAAAAAAGCGATACGAAGAAAATCAGGAAGCGTGACTAAATATCGCCTGCGCGTATCTTACGGTTGAATGGAAACCAGGCGAGCGCGCGTATGCATTCCGATCGAAATTCTCGCGGGCTTAGTAACGCACTTCTCCATGTAATACGAGTTACATTTATTTTGGCGTCGATTTAATCGGATTCTCGAGCTCATCTTCGCGGAACCGTTTCACGGAAGCTCCGATTACGAAGGGCGCGCATGGAACTCGAGTTTACAATATTAATTTGAGCCTTCTGGGAATGTCAACGACCTGGCGGTCGCGGCGAGGATGGCCGGATGTATTCTCCACCAGATATACAAAACTTCGATGTACACGATATACAAAACTTCGATGTACACGGAAATACGAAATTGAAACGAAGTAACCGGAAGAAACTAAAATACACTTTGAGTGCAGTAGTTTTATTTATGCATTTGCACTGTTGAAACAGAATCTAAAACCGTGTAATATTTCTGACGACGTGTTCTAAAAAAGTGTTATAATCGTAAATGCGTACGGAGAGCGGACAGAATTTTTCACATCCGTAACGATTCTCGGCAGATCAATTCCCAACAGACAACTCGCACTAATTTCCGTAAAATAATTCTAGGTGTGCTCTGTTCCGCGCGACGCGGGTAAATCGTGGCGCATTCTACGAAGGACTGCAGTTATATTTAGTTTTAGCGCGGTCGTGCACTCTCTCGTTGCATTTTCGGTCTTTTTGGAAATGTGTTGGCCATGATGCGCGTTGTGGGGAATATATATAAGTGTCCGACAATACCTAGACGCATAATTTAAGCGACGGTTGAACTAATTTCTTTTCTCGCCCGAACATGTTTGGGATGATTCAGAGAATGTTCAGCATTCGCAGGAGTATGCGATATATCAACTCATGCTGTTCCAATTGGAGAGATTTATTTCCAGAATACTTGTTGTTTCCAGTCGCATTAATTATTATGTCCAAAAAACGAAATGTAATAATTTTTTACTGATAATATAAAAATCTATTTTTTTTATATACGAGAATGAGATTTCAAAGATCGAATTCTGCTGCGGAAATACATTGTCTTGTCTCGGAGAAAGTTCCTCGATTTCAAAACGAAACATGGTCATAAATTCCAAGGAGATTCCGGCGTACGCGAACGGGCTGGTAGACAGACAGGTGCACAGAGAAAAAGTACAGTCTATGACGTTAGCGTCCCATTTCCAGAATTTCGATATAATTGATAGAATTCTGGCTCCTGCCCAAAGAGTTCTAAAGTTCCTATCTTCCTATATTTTAGGAGTAATTTTCGCAATTAAGCTCGAAACGAAAAAACTTTTGATTTTTTTAATTCTTGGACGGAAATTTCTCAAATTTTTATAAGAGAAGAAGAATTTTCACATTTACCACTCTATTCTTTTATAAACTAAAATTCATTGAGTCTGTTAGACTTACAGATTTAGCTTATTTGCCGACGGAGTTGCGTTACTCGGTCGTCATAGCGAACGGAAAAGATAACTTCCTGTCAATCAGTTCCATCCTACACGTCCTATCTTCGTATATACAAGTGTTACACAGGTACATACATCCGCCCTAGGTAGCTTTATTCCTGTCACTTTTATGCTATGTACTCGCTTGTATTGTTTTCTGTTCTTTAATCTCCTCTCTCGACAGTTTATTCATTTATCCCTTCGTTTTGTAAAACTCAATTTTGAAGACTTTCTTGAACAACCTAGCAATTATTTGGAGCAATACAAATTTTGATTCCAAGCAGTATTATTTCACGCTTGGTTGCATGACGCATCGACTATATTTAAAGCACTCTAAAATACACGAACAGTACACAAACTGCCAAATTCTTGTACCCCAAAATCCTATTTTTCTTTGAAGTTCCGGGTTCAGTAGTTTAATTCCGTTATAATGTTGCCTGTGTTTATTTAATCTGTTCATCGTTTTACGAACCGTGAGACTGTTTCAGTTCACTAACGTCGCTTGCTTTTACGAAACGGAAATATAGGTAGGGCTTATGAGTTTCTTAAAACGGCCCTGCTCGTTCAAAGAACAATCTTATATACATTTATACACTGTACAAGTTTTTTTGCATAGTGTATACACACATACATAAACATACACGTAAAAAGACTAAAACCGAGCACAAAGGGGAGAGCAGATATTACGCTCTCAATATTTCTTATCGTAGATATTTCAACTTGGATAATGTCTGTTGTTTTTAAACATATGTTTAAAATCTCACACGATAAAATAAAGATTTTATCGTTGATCCTTCTCGGTATACTTTTTTCACAATAACGCGATTATGAAAAGATATATCGCTCGATTTTTCTCTTTCCCCGAACTATTCCACTTACTGCTACAAATAGTAGTAACTTCTATCAGTAAATCCGATGGCGCCGTAAAGCTTTATCAGTTCGGACAACGCTATTCGAGCCTCGGGATTAAAAGCACTGGATGAATCACTGATTACGTGGCAATGAGTTTATCTGATGCTACCAGCCCGATTTAATTTCGCTCGTTCCACGTAGATGATTTCGTGAGAATGGAGTAAATTAACAGTAACATATCTTTTTGGGGGGCTTTTTAAGATATACGCCTTGGAAATTTAATACGTTTAAATGTAAATGCCATAAATTAATAATATCAAATCCACGTAAAAGGAGACTGTTCGTTGTTCAAGAAATGGTCATATATCGCATTTGTATCTAACCTTCGGGCAGAGGATGCAAAGTCACGGCCGTCGACAGTCGACCGCTTCCCATGGAGACGAGATGCGGTGTTTCCGTTTGCACGCGTAACGCCCGGCCCGCTTCGTGCACCTCGAGACCGGCGGCCGCTATGCTCGCCATGTCTGCAAAACAAAAGCATTCGTAATAAATGCGCAATAAATTAGCAGGTGATGCGGAGAGAGAGAGAGAGAGAGAGAGAGACTGGCGACGTGGGAAACGTAACAATTCCATCAGTTCTTCGCGCAAACAATCTCATATCGTTTCGTATTGTAGTCACGCAATCAATTGACTTCAGTGTCCAAATACACACAAATTATTATATTAAAGAAGATATTGGAAAAGAAGACAATATTTGCGATATGATATCAAGAATTTTTACGGGATTTTACAAAACACGCAATGGTTCTGCGAGGATCGAAATAGTTGATAGCCGTGAGAATTTGCATGCCCACCGGGGGACACCATTAAAATTACGTCGTTTGATGTCGGACATATACCACCTAGCGGGAAGGTTTACTGAGCCTTATTATTAGCTGCAACGAACGACCTCGTCGAAGATTATGGCTATCGTTTCACGAGAGATCGATCCAGATGAGTTCTACGAGCGAAGCTTCACATTGGCGTATAAGAATGGGGAGGGTTGCCCAAAAAGAAGAAGCAGGGACGAAAAACCGGTCTTTCCGAGACGGGTAAGGATTTTTCTATCTTCTTTTTTTTTTTTTCTTTGCCCGTTGCCCCATCATAAACTTAGTCTACGCCAGGGGTTCTTAACCTTTTTGCGACCTACTGCATCTGCACAGATTCATGATATATCACGCCTATATACTGAGATAATTTTGTTGGTCATTAGTATTTATTTTACTTTTTTTATTTATATTTAATATTTAACAGATCCTTTTACTCGAATCTGCTGTAATTAATATATTCAGATATAAAAGAAATTTGAAAAGTTTTTGTCAAACTGAAAACTCATCGTTGCGGTTGACTTGCAGTATACTTGCATGCCGTTTAAAGGGTTGTTCATCTCATGTGAAGGATCTTAACGAGTTGAAACAACTTTAATTAAGCGCATTACGTTAGGCCGGCCCGTTGAACTTTGCTAACGCGTCTGACCACGAGGAAGTAATGTATCCCATTTGCAATTTCTATATCAAGTTGCTTGTACAATGAAAACGCATAAAAAATGCATAGAGGATAGAATGATCATAATAACAAGTTATTTATCCACCTAAACTCATGTTATAAATAAAAAGAGATATCTTTAGAGATGAGTTGGGATTTTTTAACTTCCAGAAACAATTCTATATTTTTCTATTGTTGAATGAAGTGCAGAAATATCCTTAAAATAGTAAAAGAAAAATTAATTTTAAATTTGAAGCGTGTGTTCCTTTTCTTGATTACACTTTATTGTTGCTTGTAGCATCTTAGGAAGAACGATATTTTCATATACGAAATTTTAGTGGTTTACTCTTGCGGTTGAACGATTAAACGACCCAGCTCATGGCGCTATACGGTCGTGCACTGCACCCACAATCTGCTTAAATTACACCTCCTCGGATTTCATCGGCGAGTAATTTAAAGCCAACGATTAAGACGTCGGGTTTCGCTGAATTTCTTAGCTTGAAGCTGAGATCTTTATGAAGCAGAAGTCTTATCATTATCTCCGGGCTCTGTATGTATACTTAATATCGCGACATCGTGCGCTTCTCTTGCGAATGCTAACGGAGACTGCTGATAGGTCAACGTTGGAAATCTGGTAGGTCATCGGTTTATTACGCACTCAATCTCATCGTCTGAATGCGCAAACGAACGCTCTTGGAAATCGTTGGATCGATATTCACGCTGTCTCTCGTGGTCGGAATACCAGACTGGAGCATTTGATAAGATACCCGATAACTAACGCGCACGCACATGCAACGGAGCGTTAAATCAATGAGGTCCAACGCGCTACAATTTCAAAGCAGTCGCGAAAGGGATGCTACAATTCTAGAAAAGGCACTAATATTAAGAGAAATACGTTACAAATTCTACATGACACTTAATTAAAATCAGTCAAGGCATCGAAAGTGCAGGTGTATCGTCCTTGCGAGTTCCCTCTCGCGTGACTCCGTTTCAATAGTAGACACCTGCTCATGTGCAGGTGAATTAATGATCGGTGAAAAATGTACGGAAGGTTGAAAATATTAAATTAATAATCCAAGATTAATCCAAATATCCAACTTGTATTCATCGAAAGAGAATGCTTAAAATAATTAAGAAGGAAGAAGAGAATTATGGGAGAAAGATCCGTGTGCATCATAAAATATCAAATGTCTCGAGTAATTTTCACCAAGATAAACCTGGCAAATAAATGAGAGCAAATTCCTCACGAGTTTGCAGCTATATACGGTCACCAGCTTCTGACAACACATTAATGTCTGCAAATACAGTTGGTATTAACGGCCTTGGATACTTCATTTCGCCCGTTTCTCGATGGTAATCTTTTTCGCGTCGCGTCTTTTTCATATCGAAAAATATTTTTTCGTACCACGTACGGCAGTCGTAAATAGCGTAGCGCAAGATCTTGCGAAAGGTGGAGAGATACGAAAGAAGCGCGAGACACGGCAGGCAAATGGCGAACGCAAATGTTTGCCCGCACACGAGACGATAGCACATAATGATAACGTAGTTTTGATAAAAACATGTAATCACGCCTCTCGTGCAAATTACACCTAGGTATCTTAATTTTAGATTAGATTACAGTCGGTTATAAGTTTTTGCAGAGAAAACGCAATGATTTTCTCAGAACGAACGCAGGGATGATGTAAGTTAATTAATTGGGCCGCTGCCATATTTTTTTTTTTTTTTTTTTTTTTGGTAGAGCTTGTCTCAATGGGTCAACGGTTTGCTCTCTATTAGCAACAGTTAACGCGTCAGTATAAACGTTTACCGATGACGTCAGTTGCACCACACGCGGAATGATTTACAAAGATGCCCCGCCATCCGCGACGCCTACAGAGATACGAGCTTTATCTTTATCGTTCGTGAGATGGGTGGACCAACTTGATACTCGTTTGAAATATTCCTCTTATTATATCGAAGAAGAGTTTAGAGAAGATTGGCCGTTTAGTGTCAAGTCGCGAGACAAGTTAAACATGCATTGTTATTTCTGATAAATGGACCCGCAATCAGCGTCTTGTCTCACGACGAAAGCGATCTCGTTCGTAGGGAGCGATTTTAAACGTGCTCCGCACGTACGATTGTTAAGTCTGTTACGAAATTCCGAATCGAATTGAAAGAACAGTATGAAGGGATTAGACGGCTGGAGCCACCCCTTTCTTCGAGCTTTAAGCTTCGACGGATGCTGGTTTATTTACAGAAACCGTTTTAGCAGGAAGGAGCACGTTCGTGTCAGGTACCGGCCGTAAGCGCCTCGCGTCCGGCCCTATCCGTTCCGTTCCGTTCTGCCGCATATAGAACATCCGTTGCGGCAACTCGCATATGTGCAAGCTTCGTGCGCGAAGCATCCCGGGCGTTCTCATGCGATTTTGTCATGGTATGAAAGATTCAATTTCATGAATAACTCGCTACATTACGTTTCCACGGGCGCGCCGAGGAACCGTAGATAGGAACTGTGTTAGATAAAGGAGAACGGACGAAAATGTTACCGGCAGGCTTGTCGAACTGTGTGTGACGGATAGGTGATCGCGTGCGCCTCGTGAAGCGCAATCGGGTTTTACTGTAAACGGCCGTCACCCGATAAGGATCGAACTGTGGAGTTTGTCATTGACGAAGGCAGCTTGGCAGCCGCTATATCGATACGGAGGCGCGGGTAATTGTCTGAATTTGAGGCAATTGAGTCCAGACGATGGTATTATCTAGCGCGTCTAACGTCTACCGCGTTTAACGATTTAAAGGAAAGCGATCCAGGGCGAAGGAATGAGGCCTCGTGCTAACTCGGATATATTGCAGCCCCATGCAACAAAACGAAGAGATGCAGACACACATACGTAATATCATCATAGCTATCGCGTGACAATCATTCGTGCGAACGTTTCACGAATCACCAGTTTCGCTCGTCTGGCGGCGACATCTGCCTGGCAACCGCATTTTCCTCTCCGTCTGCTTCTTCAGCTTCATTTTTTACCGCACTTCTCGTACGCAGACCCTTTGGACAGCTTCCCGTCGAGCTGCATTAACGCCAATGTAGAACTTATAGACGTACGAGATATTTATCGGAAACGGTGGAACAGAAGTGTGGGATAGACGTGTAATACGAAATAGTTATTTGCGTATTCGCCTTCTTACGTGATCTTGAATGAATAGCCTAATTAACTCTTGCTAACGTAACAGGTATCTATTATGTTAATTCTTCCATTGTATCCAGTACAAGCTGTTTTTACAAATATTTCTTTTTCCGGTTTCAATTATTTATCTTGAAATTCTTTTTAAATTATTTATTTCTAATTGTTTCCAGTTTTCGGTCTAAAAATTGTATCTGAGCAAGCGCGTACGTTTTTCACTTTCCACACAAACAAAATTCCCACTCGTTTTTCAAATGAGATTACGTGGGCAGATGTAGAATCCGGCTTGTGCTGCGCGCTTTATAATCCACATCGATTAACGCCGCGCCTTTCGGATTCAAATGATACGTATTAGATCGGCTAGAATATTAGGTAGCATCAAAAAGAGAAAAATACCACCTCGTCACAATGTTCAAGACAGTATTTTACGTTGCGAGCAGTCAGAGCGAAAGTACAGCAGAAATATAAATGGAGAGAAACATAATGTGTATAATGCATTAAATCATATGTTTAGGAGGTCTTTATTCTCAAGGTTGGATCTACCGGCGTTACGAACCTTTTCAGAAACAGCGAAGCATGTTTAACGAAGTATAACTGGTTTTCCGAGCCGGTATTCGTAACGTTCGCTACATCGATTACATTATCGATCCGTTTTTATTTGCGTTTCTCGGTCGCGTGTCCTTACGTCGCGTCGAAAAATTTCGTCGGCTGAACTTTTCGTGTGGCGAAAATCGAAAAGTTTGCCTTGCATGACCGCGGCACGGAATGAGAAATGGCAACGAAGGGCGGAGAAATCGGCATGACGTAACGGCCCGTATAAAGGCAATAGAAATAAATGACGTTAAATTGTTGGGTGGTTCGTTTTTAGCGGGTTCTACTGGTAGCGTTGGCGAATGAGACAAACTCGAAGACAAGATCAAGACGAAGCTTTGCGTATTTATGCAGCTTTCGACGATGGCTGCTTTAAAGCTAGAAATATAAACAATCGCTTACGTAAATTTCTTTTAATTTATTTTACATACGGCGAAATAAAATATCGATACTTTCCGAACGTGTGTAAAGTTTATTATAGTTTTCCAGAGTTATAATGAAGTTTATTATAATTATAAGACTGTAACAAGCTCGAGGCTTTCGACTGAACTGTTCCCTAGGAAAAATCTACAAAACGGGAGATACGCAGAACAGCCGCGCGCTTCGCGAATTCTCCCATTGTTAGTTCGCATCGTTCGGCATAAGGGACGTACGCACCGTAGGTCATAGGCAGCTGCTTCACAACGGACAATTCATAGGGTGTAACAATAGGCGAGAACGGTTCGTCAAATCGATCCAGGTTTACGTTCATTTGTGAGACTGATTGCGAGTCCTTCTTACGTCAGCTAGCGCGGTGAAAATTATTCTAAAGAAATGTATTCTGTCAAAGACGATTTTTCTCTTAAAGTAAGATATATCCTTTCATCTCTTCGAAGATTGATGAATAATTTAAAAAGCTTTGTATTCTCGCTCATTCTATTTCCAGTGAGAAATGACTGGTTGAAAAGACGTCGATCAATGTCTTTTCAACCATTATTTCTCATTGAGCTAATATGCAAGCTGAAGCCTTTATTGATTCTGTCTGTCTGATTTATCCGTTTTCTTATAATTATATGATGAGTTTTTACGGGATTGAACGTAGTCGAGGACGAATGCAGGACTATCACCCATTTTCCCCGCATTCTCTATATCCCTCATATCCTGCATATCGGCAAGGTCACGACCTCCACCGAGAATCGTGACTGGATTGCACAGAGCTCTTCAGGTCGTTGCCATCATCACGCCGTCACGCCGCATTTATTGTCCTGGCAGTCTTATTTTTTTATTTATTTCATAGTTTCCATGTATATTTCACAAAGTGTATATAATCGTTCGTCTTAATGAGGTCGAAATCACAAAATTAAAAAATCGATCGTTTGCTATCAATCATTTAGGAAAAAAACATTTTTAATCATTTGATAACGAAAAAATTCCTTTGTAAAAGAGATAGCCCAAAAATGCTTTCTGTAGATCCGATTTAAGTGTGCCTCAATGTACATTCCGAGCACAGGACATAAGACGTATTCTATTTCACGCTATGTCCGGCTTAGCGTGTCAGTGTCGACCAGAATGCAAGCACTCGCGCACGGAATGCAAATATCTCCTATGGACTTGTCACTTTAGCTTCATAGATATTTAGCGAGAAGCGAATTGGGAAGAATCAATTTTATTCCGTCGAATTGAACTCCTTAATTTTTGACGTTGACTTTTGCCGAATAAGAAAAGTTACATCTAATGATAGCGCTGACCAGACGAGCGCGTCCTTGGCCTATCCAACAATCAGAAATTTTTTATTCAAGACGAGTGATGTCATGTGCACGGGAAACGGAGCGTACATTGCAATGAGTTGACGGCGCGCAAGAAACTTTCTGTTTCCTTACTGCACAACGTAAGAATTGTAAACTTATAGTCGTCGTATTTCTTCGATGTATAACCAATCCTCGAGCTACAGCTCAGTGTTAAATTAAAATTCGCGGAATTAAACGACGTGTAAGACCTCTTATCAATTTGCCCGGAATGTTTAATCCGCTAAAATCGATATGAATCTCGAAACAACTTTACCACCGTTCTTTCGCCTAAAGTCTTATTAAACTAACTCCACATTCTTCCCAGGATATTTATTTGCTGGTTCCCGCACTTGAACGCGCGATACAAAGACGTTACTGTTATTTTTGAAGGATCTATTATAATCGTACTTCTCATAACGTTCGGGCTTCTTTCTTTCGCTTTGATTTACGGATTTTTACGATCCCGAGCGCTCCCACGGGGGGCCCACGCCACGGTGGAAAGGAATCTGTCGGGACTCACCGACGCGGTCTGGAAGGGTCCAGCCACGAATTCCAATCTCGCTAAATCGGCGAAGGCCCCTTCCAGAGGTGGCACTCCGATTTTTTTTAGCGCGTCCACCAGGCGCCCGTGAATGATGCGTGGTAGACTCCGGACCGGCGCTCGCGTACACTCATATTTTCCACGCGCAGACGGAGCACACTCGCTAAGGTCCCCCTTTTGCCCCGTGAAAAGGAGTTCTTTTTTTCCTTTCTCTTTTTTTTTTCTTTCGAGTAACCGACGTCGATTCGACAGGCGCGGCGCGTCGCGTCCGCGTCGCGTCGCGTTGCGTCGCGTCACGTGCCGACTTACACTGTCGTGGCAACGAGTGCTCCGCCACTGTGTTCCATAGCAACATCACCGTGTGAAGGCGGATCCGCTTGGCGATTGGTGTAAACGATCCTGGTAGGGAGAACGGAGGGGACTTTGTTCGTGGATGATAGCGAGCGTCGCTTGGTTCGAAGCTCGGCGGGACAGCATGCACAATTTTAGGATCGTAACTCCGAGAAATTGAACACGATAGGAATTACAAATATAAGGGTACAATTTATTTCTAAAATAACGCCAAGTACAGGTTCAACCCCATTTACTGAAATCGCTGTCTATCATCGTTTCCGACGTGATGGGCCGCAGAGACGCTGGTAAACGATAACCGGCCTCGCACGACGTAGCCCACATCGGATTAAGGTCCTTGCTGCCGTTCGATATAATTGCGTGCTTGTAATATTCGTTGATGATCTCGTCTGAATTTGGCCAGCCATCTTTAGGCTGTACCTCCGAGAGTTTGGATTTTTTCATCGCAACTGGAAATAGAATTTCATTCCGTCAGTTTTACCTACTGAAGGTTAACGCGACAGTGATAGAACGGTCGATGGGACAATTACCACGTTGCTCAAGTTCCCATATCATTGATCGTGTGTAGTGCGAAAATCGACAACCGTAACCAAAAGAACACTCTCCGACGGACATGAAGCGTTTACACGGAGTTTTCTCGTATACCTCCTTTAGTATTGTCTCTGGATCTAAGAAATGTTGATAATAAATTAATGTGTAGTCTGATTGATTATGTGCAAGTATGAGAAAGGTTATGTATAAAACATTAAACGAAGAATTCTCCAATCGTCATACAAGGTCTTTAAAAGTCCGATGTTTATTAAAATGCATTTTTCCGTAATAAAATACAAACTTTGCTACTTGAATTTTAGAAGTCTGATTAAATATCTATTTCTAAACGAAAGATTAAATAAGAAGAACGTTGTTTGTTGCTTACCTTTATATATGCTATAATGACTCTCTCGATTTGCTACATGTTGCATACTGGATAGGTGTTTTTTTCGGGCTTCGACTTCATCCTTAAAAAATCTATCGCAATAATCACAATAATATGTCTTGCCCATGATCTCGTCTATCAGCTTTTAGAAAGAATGTAAGTTTTATCGATACATATCTTGTACTTTGCGTAACGATTGAATAAATACTCGGCAACCCAACAGCGCTTCAATATAATCTAATGTAAATCATTCTTGACCGTCTAGACAGATGTGTGTGCAATCCACAGACAAGCTTATCTATACTGTGTATACAACAGAAATGTGAGCATGCAAGATGCTGTGAAACGACATCTAGCAATGAGAATGTTAACTATATTACGCGGAATTTTCAAATACGCATCAGATAAAGAAGAAACATACAGATTTTTTTCCACGCATTTAGCATTAAAAATCTGAATTTAATTTTTTAATATATATTACGCGAAACTTTTTAAACAAATTTATATTAGCCATTTTTAAGCAATACTTTTGGAAAAAATAAGGATGCATTTATTGGTTTCAATAAAAAGATATTTATCAAAGGTTCCGAATTGTTCCAAACGATTTCTAAAAATTCGCGTTGAAAATATACACAATTAAATTTGTATATTAACATAGCACACATAAAGTCACTAGGAATTATTTGTAAAAAGAAAGATAAGCTATGACTACTGCATTAAATCATTATTGCATATTGTAATGAGATTTTTAGTAAATCACTAAATTCATTATCACATCATTCGGATAACTCCAATTGATTAAATTTGCGGACAATGTCCTGATATTTAGATTTTAGTCCGTACATTTAGTAAGTATGTATTTTAAACAAACGGATTTTACATGTAATGTACCGCCTGTTTTAATGCGGTACGATCATTTTATTATGTTCTTACATTATATTTTACCACAACTTGTTCTTGTGCACCGCTAAAACTATTCATACGTGGTAAAGTAACATATCGACAAGAATGTCTATTATCCGTCGCAACGTTCCTTTCTATACATTAATTCGATACAATAAATATTCTTCATTCACAATCTTCACTCCGACGTAAACTAGACGTTACTCGATGATAGATCATTTTCGGCGATACCGAAGCTTCGCTTTAATTTTCTACAAGCGACAATCGTAAATAACCTATGAGTAATACGTAGTTGTGTGATCCAAGACATTTGTTTATAAATTCGAAACTGGTAAATAAAAGTCGTGGATACAACTGCGAGGATGGAAATCGGAAATATCCACGGGAATTTTTTTTTTTTTATGCGGGGAAATTGGGAACCCGCTATTGCAATTCGAGATTTGACCTTAGTAGCTAAAAGTTAATGATATCGGATATAGGGTATATAGGGGAATCGGGAATTGAAATAAAATATATAGGATATCGGGAATTCAGACATGCTGTTCGACTATATCTGTTTCATATATCTGCTCGCTACTGAACAATAGCTGCACGTACCATTGCAATCAATATCAATCGCGCAGGAATATCGCGTAGAATAGTGCATATTATATATGTATATTCGAGGAAATTTCAATATTATCGCGATACGTTTACTTGTAATAACGTGTAATATTTACTCGCATAATGACTAAATTGCGGAATTTTGTTTACAATAAATACGTGTAATTATTGCTCATAGTCAGCGTAATACAGGAATGTCGCGCAATATTATTATTTAATACGTAATTAGCATCTTCAGCAAAATTGGTATAAACATTGGTATAAATTACAAATATAGAAGATAGAAATAATATTCGCCTTGTAGAAAAACACGTGGACGAACGTGAAAATAATAAATTTCGCAGTACCCTGCTTTGTGGACGAATAAAGCTAGCATTGAAGAATTAAACAATTATTTGCTGCTTCGTATTGTGCACCTTGAATCGCTTACTGATCGATCGTTGCTATAATCACATACGAGAAGTGATTGATAGCATACGCAAGTGAGTCTTTTTAGGCCTGATAAAATAAATTCCCATTTCCCAAGGGTACACCAATACGTTTAATTCATATGAAAAATGGACTAGATCGCAACAAAGTTGGAGGTAGCTGTCGATATTCAGGAAAGATTTGCTATATATTACATTAAAGAGAAACGTAAAATTTGTAGCAGAGTTAGCTTTGGTATAAGAAGGTTTTGGAGCAAGTAAGCTCCAAATTATTAATTAAAAAGACCGGTCTCGTTCTTTTGACGAGACTTTTTAGCCTTTTTTTTTTAAACAACTATAAGTTCTGCATATGACGCACGCTTTTAATCGATGCAGTAGAACCTCGATTAATGGCTACTTTATAATTACTTTATTATTGATATACAATAGGCCGATAAATGTGCTGCTACATTATTTTAGATGTCTTCGGCACGCGTGAAAAGCATTCGAAAGGGCCATTTACGTGAGAGAGAAATAAAGTCAGAAAATTTGAATAAGAAGACTACAAATTAATATGTTTATAATATATTCACAAATTTTATTTTCAAGCTCAAATGTGCCATTTTCTGCGTTAAATAGAAGTTCTACTGCATTAATAACATAAAATACAATAATAATAAAATACAATATCTCTTGTCCAAAGTTTGTAAAATTATTTGAAAGTTTGGAACTTTCTCTTTCTTAATTCTTTTTTTATATATATAATTAGTATTATGGGAAAGATATTTCTAAATTTATAGATTTAGAAACCCTCTAGATATAATAAATTGAATAGTAGACGATCGGAAGTAACCAGTTTAGTTTGAATTTAGATCGGTATATTTTTTCCAAACTCTCAAAGGAGAAGCAATCGTACACATTTTTACACTTTCCACATTTAAAATAAAACAGATATACATGTAACTCTTTAAAAAGGGGAAAAGATAATGAGAAAGAAAAAGAGAAACAGAAAGGTAAGAAAAAAATGTAGGAAAATGTAAAAAGTGCAGTCAAGAAATATACTTTTTATTAGTTATCACATTCCGTTTCAACAATAAATTAGGAACAAAAGAATAAAATCATGCTTGAAACATTTTGTGTGTGTCACAATAAAAAGTATTCGAAAACAGACTTTCATCGTTAATTTTAGAATTGGAAACGCTACAACTATACCGTTTATTTTACATAGATACAGGAACTTATAAAAGTTAACATGCATATTAATTGATATTGGTACATCTTAATGTATGCTCCGTTTATCATGCGCAGGACGTTAAAGTTTATACTCTAATCGCATTCGTCGCGTTCCACTTAACATACCTACCAGACACCGAGGATTTTGCATGTTTGTCATTCTGTTGTTGTAGATCACAATTTATGTTGAGTATTGTGTCGGGTAATTATATAGGGAACTATTTGCTCTTTCTCACCGTCGCATTATTTCATATTTTTTTAGTGTTTTGCATAAGAGGTATTATATAATCATGTTGAAAAGTTCTTGAAAAATCTGCCTGTATATCCCTCTGTTCATGCAGTAATGACTTGGCAGTAATAACTCATAAAAAATGTAAGTATAAGTCGATAGTATGAGGATAGTTTCAAGAATGTGGTCATGTAGCGAATTGTGTGAAATGCACTCAAAATCGATTGTAGGAAATTGGCTCAAGGAACAATCTTTTTTTTATTTGCCATTGTTTGCCTTCTTTACACAGTGCAACTCTGTACCAGAAAACTCTTTTATATTATCCATAAATAATAGAAATATTTGAATGTTCCCATTTGTATGCCTCAGCCTGTAAATACTTTGTGTGAAAGATCCTCATTTTTAGCCAAAGTAGAAAGCGCTTAAATCTCACTGGTCCCGGACGAAGGCTGGATTAATTGTTAAATGTAAAATAAACGGTATCGTTGCTTACAGCTAGCGGCTCGAAGTGAACTAATAGTCAAATTCGTTCGGCTGTCCGTTCGTCGGCTCGTCTGGAATGCCTCGTATATTTACGCGCATAGTTTCACTAGTTTATGGATGCTACATTATAAGGTACAAGAAATAGGGGATGGCGTTTCGAAACCTGTTAAGAATGGCACTGACTGTAATAAGTAATATTCTATCTCCCGGCATCCCTGCGTTTGAGTAAGCGTCTTATTTTTTAATGTCGTCGGCAGTAGTATGGATGTTGACCTCCTGACGGACCTTGTGCCCGCGGAAACTCGCTTGTATCTTAGTCGCTGCCTTATGCAAGTCCGGATCGGCCAAGTCGATCCCCTCTAACTCGTTAACGGCGTCTTGCATCTGCAGCAGAATTTGAGCAAAAGTACGTCAAACGTAGAGCCCGTTAAAGCCCGTTAGTTAATTTAAGCCACCCTAAATCTTTTCATCCTCGGATACAGCTCCCCGGAGCAGGAGCTTATTCGCGTACGGGACGTCGCTCGCGTTTGTCCAAGAAGTTACCCTTACCCTTCTTATCGTAAATGAGACTGAGACTGCACGGAATCCCGCTGTGCGTCAACTAACTCGTACGTAATTAATCGATACGACACGACACGACACGACGTGAAAGTAACTTAAACATTGTAGGCCATACCGGTCTACTGGTCTCGGGGCGAGCTTTAGCAGCGCTTCGGTACCCAGATGATCATCTTCAGCTTGGAAGATAGCTGTCGATTATTCGCCGGGCATTCGTGGATCAACGTAATGTCAAAGGATCTAACAATAGCTCTCTCTTTCACAGACCTCGGCACAGAAATGATCGATCATGGCCTTGTGCATCAAAACCTGTCATTACCGCTTCATCGATCGAATCAATATTGGCGTATCAAATTGAGAAAAAAATTACTTTGATTACGACACTTCTCTTAGCTGTTTATTCTTGTTTTAATATAACGCTCAATGAACATCACTTCCAAGTAATGTGACCGTAATTGATTACTTTACAGAAATATAATAAAAACGAAAAATATCATACATTGTAATGAATTTGCTCAGACATTATTTCTTCATTATTCGCACAATTTCTTTCTTAAATACGTTTATAGGAAGAGATAAAATTAATTTATTATTTATCAATAAAACCATGCCTATTAATACAATATCTTTTCTTGTAACACCTAGGGAGCTCTAATCCAGTAGGTGGAATTATTACCTTACAGAGGCGCTTTACTCTTTATCATAATTAGTTGTGTTCAATCTATCTTTGATCATTCTTGACATCAACAAATTGATAATTTTTAAAAAAACTTTCTTGGGAAATTAATCCTTATTAAGCAAGATTTATCGAGCTAAACTGTATAAGATTATAAAAACCATCGAATTAAATGTCGAGAATATATATATTGTTTAAAGTTTATATAGTATATATAACTCAAATGAATTTTAATAAACTAAACTTTACATTAAACGACTCAATAAAAAATTAGAAGTTTATTGCTTGTCAATAATAAAAATAGCCAATATACAATTAAATAAAACCTTTTCCTGACAATCAAATGTAATATCAGGTAAAGTTTTGCGAAGAGTCAATAGAACTCGTGTTTAAGATTTCTACGAAAGGCCGAAGGCAGATGCTAGATAAAGCCGCTTCTAACCCTCTTTGATCAATAAACAGTAAGCCTATATGTATACCTAACGAGATTGACAGTTAACTTACCTTTTCTTCTATCTTGGCAGTCGCACTCTCAACCATGTTCATCGCCGACTTGGCGGCCGCGGTGGCTTGTTCCTTTCTCGACATGTGGCCCCGGAAAGTCGCTTGTATCTTCGTCGCCGCGTTTAAGAGATCTATGGAATACAGGCTGTTTAAAGAAGAAGAAAAAACGATCTCTCCTCGAGCTCCGAAGTCATAACAGGGCGTCTAATCGCTCACCCTTGTCGTCGGCAGAGAATTCCTCCTGCAGCTGTTCCTGCGTGGGTTCGGAGGGTTCTTCGTCGGTTTTTGTCTTCGACGCTGTTTCCGACACTCTCAGACTTTTCCTAGCGTGATGCCCACGGAAAGCCGCTTGTATTTTCGTAGCTGCTGTCTCTTTCTCTTTGTCGTCCTCCGCGTTTTCTTTCCCCTCGTCCGAGGACTCCGCTTTCGTTGCGTCTTCGGCCGCTTTTGAGATATCTTGGAACAATACGGAATAAAAATAATTTATTTACGTAAAGCGTGAATTAGAAATGCTTCATCCGATGCAGCTAAAAGTGTCTTAAACGATAACAATGAATGTAACGATAATATAAAGAGTCGGGCACACAAATAAATGAAGTACGAGCGAATGCATAAATTATTTGATACAATATATATAAGCTTTGTAATTGCTCGGGATAAATTTTCCTCAAGGAAAAAGCGGCCCGAAATTGCCCGAAAATCCGTAGAAGGCTGGAGAAAGGGCGCGGCTTCTGATACATCTCGTATATTAGAAATGGCCGCCGTGTTAGCCACAGTTCACCTACATTTATTCCGAACATTTCACCTTCCACAGAGACGTCCAGAGCGACAAGTATCGATTAGCGTTTCTATTTTCGCGCTGCACGTTCGAGATTATACGGCGCCTAATATACACTTTTAATATTTCACACTCTGATGTGAAACGATGCGACAAATATTAATCGGGTCTTTCATCTCTCTGCTAGCCAAGTTAAATCTTCGCGTCTCCAATGATTAATCGACATATTGACACAAGAGTCTGTCATATCCTTAAGCGATCGTTTCACGCGGTGTGAATTTTTTTCTTTGGAAATCATAAAAAAATAGTCCGGTCTCTCCATCATTTTCTCTCATCCCTTCCGACGAAAGAATTGCAATGAAAGTTAATCTTTTCGCACGTTACGCTAAAGTTTCTTTCTGTAGTTCCATTATACGTTCTCAACTCAATTACGGGTATATCCTGAATCTTTCAGAAACAGGATAATGTGTCATAATTCATCCGATTTAAGTTGATTTTTTCCAATTACATATTATATACTTTATCGAAGTTCTTCGAGCTCAAATGAATGAAACAATTAGATGTAAGGTATGAGGATTGACGAATGTCTGTGGCAGCATTGGAAACTAAATTTTTCTTTAGAAAAGGAAATAGGAAATCCAGCTATTGAGCGCTTTTGCGCGACGTTCCCCTAGGTTACCACTTGTCAGAGCAAGTGGAAATTCAAGAAATATAGCGGCGCTTATTCGCGACGAGCAATGAATTCTTCTCTAGTTATGCGCCTCTCGGTTGTTTTGTCACGTTGTACAAAGCTGGCGAATCGATCGCACAGGTTCGCGGTAATTTTATCGACGTTTATGTTTGTGCACACATGTGCTTGCAAAGCTTTCTCAAAGAAAGTAAAAAGAGGAAAAGATAAAATCGCACATGTTTTATGCACGCGCATAAAAAGCGCCGCATTAAATTTCAGTTAAAAACTAAACTGCTTATCTGTGAGCTAACTGCTATTTGTATAGCGATTTCATCTTCGAGCATTCCCTTCGCGCTCTCGGTATTTTTACGACAATAACGTTTCTTAAATGCTCGCGGACTTGCTTTTATTTCTCTTCTGATATCACGCAAGGATGTCCTGCCATCGATCCACCCAGACCTTGTTACTAGAACCCTCGAGGAAATCAAACTTGCCAGAGAAACATCGTTATCTTGATTATGAAACTCCTTTTCACAACTCTAAATAAATGAATTTAATTTCGTATATCGATTAAAGCTGTAAGGGCAAATTTAGCAATATCGTGAACTAATTTATCTTTGGATGACTACACGACAATCTTTTGTCGAGAAAATATTAAAAATCATAAAAGCAATTCCTGAATAACGAGATAATTTTAACGACTTAAAATAATATTTTGCAATCAAATATCATTTCTAATATAAAAAACAAAATGTTTTAACGTCAACCTGCTAATATTGATAAAATATCAATGAATATCAAAATATTGTACATTTCACTGAATGAAAAAGATTAGTTTAAGAATCATGCAAAATGTTTAATAAATTATTGTATTCTAAGGAAAGCCATTATCAAATCCAAGTATATTTGACAAAGAGATTCACAAGTCTTGATTTTTACTCTAAGTAGAAACTGTTTTTCGCGGATATCTGACAGAAATTATTTCGCGCATCCGTCAATTGGTTTACAATCATCAGCCCCGGCGAAATGACAGTCGAACAGCTGATCCCAAACGGGGTTTTGGGCTTTCGAGGGTGCGACTATTTCCGTCGCTTATTACAAAGATTCCCATTTTACTTTGACCCGGCCCGGTCACGGGGCGTTCGATACGACGTCCTCGGATGTGCAGGCACGAAGCGTAAGGTGGAGGCTCGCGTCGCACCTGGACAATCGCGCCGTCGACTTCTCGCCTCTCGCTTTATCTCGCGTTTTTATTAAGCGCGCGCGATATTAACGCGCGCGGCGCGGCGAAGGCGATTCGCGTGCCTCGGGACGATATCACTTGAGGCCCCCGCCCCGAACATCGCCCGCCCGCCACCGCCGGCCTCTTTTAACCCGGTTTTCCCTCCGACGGCGGCATGCACGCGAGGATCGTTGCATCGCGAGGAGGCGGCTGTCGGGGTCGCACTCGCGCCGCGACTCACCTGCGTCGCCCGCTCGCTCGCTCGCTCGCTCGGCCTTCTCACCTGCACATCCACGCGCGGCTCGGTCTGATGTGCGACTGACTGTTCCCGGGCACCGATGACCCCGTTTATAATAGCGGCCGATCACGGCCCTGCCGCGTCGCTCGTTCGCAGTCGCAGTCCACGGATTCTCGTCCCGCGACCGGGTGCACGCCGCGAAGCAGGGCCGTCGCGGATGTCGTTCAACCCTCCGCGCCTCCGACTTTTTATATATTTGCGCTTTTTCGCCCGCCCGCTCCGTTAATAACCTCGCCGAGCACATCGATTCGCGACCGAGTGTCTTCGAGCTCCGTTAAACTCGCGAATGTATAAGAAGAATGTCGAAAATATCAGTCTCCCTCCACACTTTGGACTCTCCCGGCCTAAAAATGATATTGATCTTTTTTCTTTCTTTCTTCTCCAAGGTATTGGAGATGGCCCAAAACGGTCCGAAAACATTTTGTGCCTTTGATATAATTATTTAATTAGAATTTATTATGCATCTGCAATCTGCAGTTAAATTCTTTTTGGCTTTTCTCTTACTCTAATGCCTGCCTTCCTTCCTTCCTTCCTTCCTTTCGGTCTATTAAATTATAAATATTGGAGCAATTGCATCATTCCGCATTGCAGAATCTGAGAAAATCGTATGATAATATGTTTTACAAATACGATCCATTATTTAAAAAAAATACTACATTCTCTGTAATATTACAATTCTCTTTTTAAAAAAGCATAAAACATGTTTTGCGAACGATTTAATCACGATAGAGCGGAAATATCGTCATAACGAATCGCCAAGAAGCCAATGATGGTAAAGAGGATTAACAGAAAAGCTGATATAAACAGTTTACAGGCTCTATTAAAATTACGTCGATGAACGATAAATCACGTTGCGTAAGCTACTTATTTGCTAATTACTTGATCGTGCCCACGTACGTTAATCGTAAACACCAAAAATAGTACACGATCAAAGTGCCTCGTTTCACATTTACATTCAAATTTCGTTAACAAGAAAATTGCAATTGCAGTAGTTTATTTACCACAAGTTAGTAGTTATATTGCCTCTTCTTTCTATTATCTCTTTTACACTTTTCTTGGTGAAAAATACTCTTTTTAACAAGAAAACGGTCGCCACTTTGAGCCTGGGAATGATAACGATCCGCAATTGTACATGACAGAACTAGGTCAGACATGTTATTTTTTTATGTATAGATTGTTATAATTAGATTAGCCACAAGATTAGTTTAGACACAAGAGAATATGCGTACATATTCGTAACCTGTTGAAATTTTATGTTAGGTCTGATGCTCCAAGAAATTTTTCTGATATTTTAAATGCTTTAAATATTTACCATCGATGAGAACGTAGCGTTTCATAGGGAGCTGTTCAAGGAAAAACAAATATTTTTCAACGTTTTAACAAAAAACATTTAAACGCCGTTTGTATTAGGTATTTTCCGTTCCGTTTGCGCCTGAAAAGGTACGAAACTCTATTTTCAAGATCGATTAACATACACTAACAGTTTCGCAAGACTTTTATACAATTCGATTCCATTTATCATTCCGCAGTAGCATTCCCGTTCGATCGGCATTCTTATACGAACCACATAGTTGGAATCTCTATGCAATTGCGTCGGTATTGATGAAACTCAGTATCTCACATGCGGAAATTCATCGAAGCTCCGAGTAATTGATTTTGCGCGAACCAAGTTACGTTGTACGGATTTTTACTACCAGCCAGTAAAGCAGGAATTGCCGAAACTCAATAATTAAACTTGCCGTATCAACCTCTGATAAGCCGAGCTCTTTAAATATTAATCGATATGCTCGTGCAATTACCTAAAACATGGAATTCAAACTCGTGCGAGGAAACGATTATTGTTTTGCCAGACAAATTTTGATGAAGGGTTCTTCCGAATGAACGTCTCGAACGTGTGAAATCAATATTTATCGATTCTCTGGGTTCTTTATTACAAGTTAGACCATCTGTAATATATGCAAAAACTCAGTCATTATTTATTATTTCGCGATACTATTTTAAAATTATTTCATTCATAATAAAAACGATAAACTCCCACGTACAACGTACACACGTTTTCATACAAATGATGGAGTTTCTTCCATTTTTAATATTTGTAAAAACTCACTTATTCTATAAATACTGTTTCATGATTATTTCATTCATGATAAAGACGTATTCATAATGATCCTGACGTATTCGTACAAATGGTGGAGCTTTATATTAATGTTTTTCTGTTAAATCCATTAGTCTACTTTTTTTGAACCAGACGTCATCTCGACCCTATCTCGATTATAAAAGGAAACTTTCGTAGTTCTAGAAACAGAGAAGGGTTAAACCTTGACATACATCACGCGATCACTTTTATTCAGTATTTCGATGTACCCCCATCGGATCCTACAAGCGTCCCATTTTACGCTCGCCAAAATTCATTTATTTTCTGGCGCGTTATCGAGAATCGTATATTATTACGCGATAAGAGGAAATTTTTAGATTAAATTTCTAGGAATATAAAACACGAAAATACAACGCACGATATCTGAGCACACAAAAATATCTTATTTTATTACGTACAAAATATTTTATTACGCACAATTGTTTTCTTTCTTATTAAATGAGAGCGCTTTTTTCATATTTCATGTATGATTCCGTTTCAGATAATAAGATCGATGAAATTTACATTTATTCTCAAATAGTAACAATTGTTTAAATCGCAAAAAATTTATTCCATATATTCATGAAATTAATACTACAGTTTATTGATATTAATAAAATAATAATAGTCAATAATAATTCTCTGATATTAATTAAAGAAATTAGTCTTCTTAGAATTTTCGTTTAATTTCGACCGACAGATCGTTTCATCAATGACTCGAGTCTTCATCGAGAAGTTAAGCGAAGTTGATTCTACGAATACTCGCAAAGTATGAGGAATAAAACTTAAAAAATTGACATATTCTCATTATTGTGCACATCGAACGCGCGTTCGTTACGTGGAAAATAGTCGTTCGTTCTGCCGACCCTACTGATTGCGTTGATATTACTGAAACATGCACGCAATCAGCTCGAAGGATCTAACGAAGTGAACAGAGGTACATTTATCATTGTGAAACAAAGCAGACTCTGTCATTGTCAAGATAAACAGCGTCAAAGTTCTGTGGCAATTTATAGAGATTAGAAATAGTGGCAAAACACAAAAAACGCAGAAAAAGCGTCGCGCGATGCAATCCGTCGTCAATGCGAAAATTTAATGTCGTGCAAACTCTGGTGAAGCGGAAGTATGCAGAAAATTAGATTGTGTTTATCGCGCAGCTCATTGTAAATGTGCATAATGACGGCTTGGATATATTGCTCGCGGGATTAACAAGTCGGAATGGATGATCGCTCACCCCCGTTTTTCGCGGAATCGCCTTCCTTCGCCTCGTCCACCGCTGGCTGAACGCTCTCCTTGCTAGTGTTGCACCCCATGTCTCCTCCTGTCAGGCTCCTATCTTCTCTTAAATTTTCTCGTATCAAACTAAATCGGACGTCGTCAGACGGAGGCACCCGTATTATTGCAATTACCTTGTTAACATCGCGTTATCAAATAAAACCAGTTGAGTCAAGTTATCACTCCTCTCAGTCTTGTGGCAAGTGTATTAATTACGTCCCACTTGCGCGGAATGTTAAAAAGTATAAATTTCCTTCTCGCCCCTTTCACTTTTCCACCTTCTCCTTTTTCACTCACTCTCCTTTTTCCTCTTCCACTCGCTTTCTATTTTTCACTGTCCGAGAATCCGTCGCGAATGTAAAACGCGTCGCGTCCGTACTCTCTCTTTCTTTCTGCACTTGGGCTATTTTTTTTCCCCCTCGTCCAAGCTGTCCTCGTGGTAATGAAAAATAGGTCTTTCTAGTTGCGGCTAAATTGATTTTGAAGCTCTTATAAAAGTACACGTCGCACTTTTAATCGACTGTGAAAATTCGACGACTTTCATTCGAAGTTACTTTCCTCCCCTCTCCTTCTCCGTCTACATATGCGCGCGTGTGTGTACGTGTACACCTCCCGCGGCCACCCCTTGCTTCCCACCGTTATTCGGGGGTTACTGACACGTCGCGTGGCGCCGGCACCTGCGAGACAATCCTCCACACTCGAAAGTAATCCGAGACCTCCTCATGCGTCTCACCTTGTCACGCGACGCCCGCGGTGTCCTGTCGCGGTCGCCTCCTTCGACGGAGGTAGGAGTCTCTACCGTGACTCACCGCGAGAGCCGTGCATCAGCGGCGAGCCGTGCACGGCAGGGACGAGAAATCCCGTCGACGTCGCGAACGCTACTGGCGTCGCTCACTTACGACCCTGCCCTTGCTCGCGTGGCAACCACCGAGCCGGGTAGCACCGGCTCTATGTATATGTCCGTAGAACCCCCCGTTTCACGCGCCGTGGAAGAGCCGCGGACGCGACGACGGGCGACGGCGACAGGCGACGGCACGCACGCGGAAGAGATCGCCACGCTTCTAGCCCACGTTTTAGCCGGCGCGAGGCGACACGCTTAGGCGACGGGGGCCTAAAGCGCAAGCCTCAGTGTTACCAATGTATGTACGGGGTCGTCCTTCCGCGAGGACCCGCCGCCAGGACTCCGACATATACATATAGCCACCGGCGCCGCCGTTTGTACGCGCGAGCCGTAAAACGCTCAGCTTCGATCCGGTAATCGCGCGCGTCCCGTCCCAATCGCGCGCGCCGCGAATGACTTATGTCAAATGTGTGTGCGCTCCGCCACTCCCAATACTCCCATACTACCCGCCATCCGGAGCGGATTCTCGCGACCTTAAAAGCGCACGATCGATTTCGCAGACGGTGGTATTCCGCTCGCCTAGACCATCGCCGGCAGACCGTTGCCAGACCGGCGCCAGCCTCTCCGTTCTTCTCGTTTTCTGGAACGAATATCGATTCTCGCGCTTTCCGCGCGTCTACCGCACGACTGATATATCTCGCGTCGTCTCGCGATGTTTGGGCTACCGCTTGCGGAGGGCATAATTAGGATTAGGGATAAACGGTCCTTTTACACCTGAGGCGATCGCACACGTGGCACACGGGAATATGTAAAAACGAAAAGGACATTTAGATTATCGAAACATTTAAAATTCTCTTTATTGATTCTTCTTTACTAACGATCGATGGAAATAGAATTGGAAACTTCTGCTATAGTAATATATGTGAACATGATCACATGTCGGCTGTACTCCACTTATAGGCATCTTCTTGTAACGCTACTTTTGCATTTTGTGCTTCGAACCACTTCTTCTCGTACCCGTTACTTCTATCGACCCCGTCCCATCGATGACCGGGCTTAATACCGAATCGATTTGGCGCGTATGACCCTTGATATTGCGGCGGATCTATAATTGAAATGATTAAATGACAATCTTTTTTTGCATGCGATAGAAAGAGAAACGTAAAATCCCTCTCGATCTATACCTGGCTTTCTTTTTCCCTCTTTTATCTGTTTTTGTTTTATATAATTCAACATAGGGTCACCCTCCCTGTCTTGTTCCCTCAATTCTTTATCCAGATCTGCATCGTCTGCGTATCTCGCCAAAGGTTTATGCATCTCGTACAAGTCATTTTTTAATCTTTCCTCGTTATCCTGTACTTGTTTCAAACTAAAATAAAACATGGATATATATATTATCGTGGACATATAGTAGCACGAGAAAATAAAAGAATTTATTAGAAAAGCAAAAAATAAAGATAAAAGAAAAATCGCTTACCCTTTGCCCCATTTGGCGTACTTCTCATTTATTTCTCGTTGCTTCATTTCCTGCTCTTGTTTTTCCGCTGCTTCTGCTTCTAAGTTGCGCTTTCTTCCCGTTTTGTCACGCATAATTGTAGCTTGTCCTTCTCCGGTGACCTCTTTACTTAACTGAAATAATTTGATGCAAACTTATATTATTTATATCCCGTATGGATAAATATAACTTTATATTATGTATTATATATGGATAAACATAACTTTGTATTATGTAAAAACATTACCTGGCTGAAATGCTCTGCCTCTTGCCGTTTATAAGCTTCAGTTTCCTCTCGCAATGCTTTCGCGGCTTGGAATCCTGCTGTTTTCCCGTCTAATGTTTTTGTCGCTCGATCGTCATAATTTTTCGAATGATGTCCCGTGTGCCCACGTTCGGAATCGTCTGTTTCCTCGTCCCAGCGCGTCCTTTTTCTTTTTTCTCGTGTATCTGAATACGATCGAGAGCCACGATCTCTATCTTCATGTTTCTTTTCCCGTTTATCCCTGCTTGATCTGCCCAAAAAAAAATAATATTTATCACTTTGTTAATTTATATGGAGAATATTTAATAATATTTAATTATAATTATCATTGGTGTATTTGATGTCAAAATTACCTTGATTCATCTTGTCTACCTGATCTGGATGAACTTTTTTTATCATAATAATCGCGTCTTCTATCGTCTCTACGCGAATTGGAACGTGGCGAATTATCTCTCCGAGATCGATGTTCATTACGCTGAGTACTTAAATCCGAATCTCTGCTCTTCGTATTCTTTCTGCTTTCATATAAATCTGTGTCTAGATTCTGCTTGCGATTCTTTCTAGGTGGACTAAAATCCGAATCACTGTTACCTGAAGTTCGGTAGCTTCGTCCAGACGTATCGCGAGCCGAAGTCCGATGTTTCATATTTCTAGGTGGATTTAAATCTGAGTCATACTGTTTAGATTTCCTGGGCGGACTCAAGTCAGAATCGTTATTTCTGGACTGTCGAGGTGGACTCAGGTCTGAATCATAATTTTTAGATTGTCTAGGTGGACTCAAATCTGAGTCATCGTTTCTAGGACGTCTGCGTGAGTTTGATTCGATGTGTTTATTTTTAGAGTGCTTAGGTCTAGGTGGACTCAGATCCGAACTACCATCCTTTGATCGTTCATCTGGACTCACATCCGCACGTTTATTTTTAAAATGCTTAGATCTAGGTGGACTCAGATCTGAACTGTCATCTTTAGATTGTCCAGGAGGACTTGAATCCATACGTTTATTTTTAGAATGCTTAGCTCTAGGTGGGCTCAAATCGAGATTATCATTGATTTGCTTAACATTTGTCTCAAGATTTTGTTCTTTATCGACAGTACGATTAATAATAGTTAAATCGCCTTCGTCGTTCTCTGTTATAATTTTCCACCTCCTCTTATCTGTGAAATCGACTGGTCCACGTTCGTCAACGATACCAGCAATTTGCGGAGCGTCTTCTCCCTCTAAAAGGATATCGAATTCACCTTCTTCAATGGGTCTCATATTCTTCAAATCTAGATCATCATCTATAATTTTTACTCTGCAAAAATACGTCCACCCGTTTCACACTCAGATCAAAGATCCCCCTTCCAAAAGATATATTTTAATTTTTTTCAGATGCGATTATTATGATAAAAAGACCAAGAAAGCTTTAGTTGCATGATGAAATTAAGATATCTTAGTTTAAAACTTGAATGTTGAAATAATTGTGCAAATATTAGTCGCTGTGCATAAATTAATATAAGCAGAAAATATGATAGAAAATGAAAGTGTTGAACGTTATTTTTAAAAGTATGATAAAATGTCGTAATTTTATTTAGAAAATAATATTCAAAAAATCCATGTAAAAAATGCAAAAGTAATTCGCGATGATAGGTATAACATATAAATTTTAACAAGATATTTATCTATATTGTATTCCAAAGCATCATGCACAACTGGCAACATAACCTAACTTCGATGCAAAATATTCGTCGTTGATGCAGATTGAAATACTTCTAAATGATTCTTACGTTTTCACTCCCGTCTTCTGCTTCTTCTGTTTCTTTTTCTTCTTTTTTTCTGTCTCATTACCCAGTGATGTGTATTTTTTCAAATATTCCTTCTGATTGATTACTTTATTTACTTTATTCTCCATTGTAAGTTTCTAAACTATAAAACAGTTAAATACGCGTGATATAATGAATCCTTAAATTTTAATTCACTGCGAGATAAACAGCTATTTTTTATCAATAATAAATTGATAACAACAATGCAGTATAAGTACAGCTGATATTGTTTTGACACCTACAAAGGGAATCGATAACTCGCGGCCAGTTTCACTACGCAGCACTACATTGCCCAACGTGGATAACTTCAAGTTGTTTTCGTTTTAAATTCAGGGACAAATCAACCGTGTGAGTTGTTAGAATTGTTCAGCTTGTCAAGCATGCACGTGCATTGAAGATTGTAATTTTAAAATAATCATATCTCGCAAATGAGAATATCATTTTATTATTTTTTATTTTTCCCATATGCTATCAATTTATTGTTGGAAATGCAAATAAAATTATAATAAACGAACGAATGAATAAATGAAGTAAAATGAAAGCTATAAAAACGAAGGTCTCTGATTAATAGATTAGCGCGAAAAAGAAGACATATGTGAGAGGAATAGAATATCGAAAATAGAAAATTATTTCAGATTCAAGCGTCTTTTTTTTAGCAACAAATTAATATAAGCTGAATATTTATTAAGGTCTTTAAATGAGCTATAAAATTCTATCTAAAAAATTTACGTCAGGTTTTAAGATGGAATTCTTTTTATAATTTTACATATTTTATTGGATATATCTTAATATATGTTATTATATATATGTGTGTGCATTCTGGCTCTTCGAATGCTTTTTATATATTGTACAGCTTATAAAAATATTAGAATTCTATTCTGAATTTCGATATAAATTGTAGATTGTTTAAAATCGATTTTTACTAACAACTCGTACTAAATCTCATATAATTTAAAAACTATAAATTCTAATTAATTATCTTCGCGTTCTTAAAATAAATGCGCTTTCCTTATTTAAATATTACAGGAAATGCCATAGAAAAGATAAAACTGTCGCTTTCATCGTTTTTATCGATAGTCGCAACTTTAACGGTTAAACGTCACAGTGAGACTAATGCAACACGTATCGCGATTTAAACGTTCAATGCTAAAAGCAACAACGTTGATCAGAGTACTGCCATTGGCCAGGTATCAGGCAGGTGAGGCCAGGTGAGACCAGTCCAGACCGGACTGGATGTGGGAGGTGGTAGAGAAGCAACCAGATAGGAAGGTAGGGAGCGAAAGTGAGCGCGTCTCCAAGAATGGGCAGGAAGGCGCGGTGACTACTGACGAAACGCTGACAGGAAATTTCGCGGTGGGCGACGATAGATCGGCCCGGAGTATCACCGGCGGATCACCGTTCGATCGCGAGAAACGCGGAATTCGAGGCGCGTGCGGTATGTGCCGCCGTTGAGGAAAGCGCGACGATGAGGTGTATCGCGGCGTCGTAGCTGGTACCAGTTCGCCAGCCACGCGCAAAGAGAGAGAGAGATAAATCGCGAAGGACGGAGAGAGAAGGAGAGACGCGTGCCATGTTACGAACGTGCCGCTGATGCGATGCAAGCCAGTGATTCTCACCTCGCATCATGAGGTAACGCGTGGAAGAAGAAGGCTGCTCCTGCGCGTACCTCGACGTGTATTCAGTGAGCGTGAAGCCGCGGTGACGTAAACGTGCCCGCACACAAGCCGCGCGTCCTTCTCCGTCCGAGCGGATTATACACAACGACGAAAGGCTTCCCAAATTCGGCGGCGAAGATGACGAGGAAGCTCAGCAAGTTCTTGATACTTTTCGATAACACGAATCTACTGTATTTCCCCGGCCACTTCTTGTCCGGCCGCGTTCTCATAGAGCTGGACGATGAAGCTTAGTAAGTAATGCCTCATACGAAGTCAAAAAGAGCATTTTTCATGGTCGAAAAGAGCGTTGATTTCATGGTCGAAAAAAATCATTTTTGCCCGTAAAAAAAAAGTGTACGCGTCAGAGAGAAAAGAATCTTCTTTTACTGTGACGCGCGGTGAACCGTCTAGATTTACGTAGATGTGCGCTAGACCTAGTAAGTAACTCAAGTTTAATAATGTGGGATACGTTACCGTAGCGTCTCGGGTCTGCATTTCCATGTTGTGGGAGAAGGTGTAGTCCGGGTACGCAGTCAACGTGCCGAGAGAGTTTACGACAAAGAGAATTACATCGATTTTCGCATGCGGCTGCTGGGCGAACCAGGTGAATTCATTTCTTCGGATTACATTGCGTACACGTAATTCGACGATTGTATGCAATTTCACGTTTTAAATCATATTTCTGTCTTTAAGACGCGCTTATAAATAAATATTATGTATATACTGTATAATAGCTTTCTCTACACAAGTTTTCTCTACAATATAATTTATACAATGATGATATAATTAAAAATATCTTGAATTCTCTTTAACTAAATTAAAATTTAAAAAAAAAACATAAAATTAATATTTGCATAGCCTTTTTGATGAGAAACGCGATTTTTAATAGGCGAAGGACCGTCATTGCTATCTCCCGGAATACATAGCTTTCCCTTCAAATTGGGATTGCCATTGGGTTTACCGTCCACTTTTCTCGGAAAACATGGATGGGTGCAATATTATTGTAAAGCGGCTCTTCGCGAGCCGGGTGGACTCACTCACAAAAATCAACAAGTCTTCATCGTCATGAATCCGATCGATTTAAATCTGGAACCTCCGATATTAGCGGTGAGAGTTTACATTATAATAATCGATAATGTGTCCGTATGTACGATTTATCAATGTGTGCTTAAGTCGACTCAGCGACGGTTAGATATTTCACTGTAAAATAATAATTACAAATAAGCAGTTTTCTGATAAACATCTTCACATAACCGATTCAGTCCAAGGAAAGTGTTTCGTGCGTGCGATTAAATGAATATCCAGAGTTCATTACCATAACCGGGACCCAAATACTGGTCGCCGACCCGTGTGGAAAGCGTTGCAAATATCCTCACGTGAGACAAAGAACTTAAAGAGATAGCTGATGCATTTTTGAGACAAATAAATCTCCAAGACTCAATAAAGAAACGCGAGGCGCGTTCCACTTGCGCGATATTTGTATTGTGTTCTGCACCAGTTGCAACATACTCGCTAGAACGTGATGGAATCGCCGCCCATATACGCCGGTCAGCGATGTATTTGCATCTCTAGAAAAACGCATGAGAATATTTTCGCGTTGGCGGACAGCGACGAACATTGTTCAATCGCAGATGGATAAACGTATCCCTCGGCGAATATTAATTAACGATATTTTCCACGCGTCCTGTTTTCTGAAATATCGTTTAATTTTGATCTCGAAATTAATTTGAATCATTCGGAAGCAATCGTAAATAAAACGCCTTCGTGATTGAACCGATAGCAACCTGCGAGACAGGAGATCGAACAGCGCGTGGGTGTCTCGTGCGTATCGGGCGGTCCTGTATTCTGCAGAGTGAGTCTGGATCGAGGTGGATACGTCCCCGGGGAAACGATCGGTATTTCTGCGACTGTCAGCAATCGCAGCAAGGTACATAACAGTTGACACACATAACGAGACGTAATTTCGACGCTTTTAATAGGTGGTAGGCTTTCAATACAGTCGCGGCGTTAAGGTACGAACAATTTGAGAATTCGAATTAACAGGTGACGATGAAGTCGACCAAGGCGTCACTCACCGAAACGATACAGTACCTGTGTCGGGGTAAGGTGCTGGCCAGCGAGACACGCGAGCTGGCTAGCGTTTCCAGGGGGAAGATTCGGCCGGGCGAGGGCGAGGAGTGGCTAAACGAACAGATGTACGTTCCACCCTTGCCGCCGACGAATCTGAGAGGGTGCCACCTGATCAACGTCCTGTACCACGTTTACGTGAGTGTCAAGAGGATCTGTATTTTATCCGTGGGCGCGACGGAATTTTTTGAAATTTATCTCGCACGTTTCTCCAGTTCGTCATAAGCCCGAAGAGCTTGGACAAAGAGATCAAGTTACAAATACCGATCGTGCTGGCCACGTATCCCTTGAGGCCGGAGGGTGCACCAGCCGGTACGGCGCCGTCCAAACGGGGCGCCCATTACCCATCGACGCTACCCATCTTCCGACCTTGGCTCGACGACAAGGCCTTCGAGATACAAGAGTGAAAGCTTAATTACGTATCTATTATTGGATTATTACAGAATTGGTGCCTTTGTAAAAAGGTACTAATTTTCTATAATCATAGAAGATTACGATTGCAGCTGCGCCCGCGTGCATTTATGATTATTCCGCCAAAAATCTTCGTCGACTCTTGTATTGCTAGTCACAGCAACGCTCGTATAAAAATTCCGAAGAATCGATGGCGATCTTTGAAAATATCTGGTGCAATTTATATGTAGCTAAAAAATTTTCGAAAGTATCTGGTGCAATTATATGTAGCTAAAAAAAATTTAATGTACATGACATCTCACAAATACTGACAATATGCTAACTTAGTTAATTATATTCATGAAGAAACAGATGTATAAATTGTATAATACTGTATAATATGAAATAATGGAATAACATCTTTCACACAAAAATACGCGGAAGTATAAAGATAGGACGAACTAAGCTATATTTATAAGGAAAGAACTATATGTATAAACTGGGAAAAATTAATGACAAAAAAATTTATTTTTAAACAACATTTAATTATCCATCTCTCCTTTCAATTTCGCCAAAACCTGATCTGTTGTAATTCCCGATACTACAACTACCTTCTGCCGACTTCGAGATCCCTGCAAAAAAAGAAAAGTTTAAAATATATACAAGCTAATAAAATAGTGGAAATTAACTAACAATGAGATACTAACCCGGTCCAAGGATACATCGGATTTTCTCACTCCGAAAATCGAAGCTAGATACTTGACGAGTTCGGCATTCGCTTCGCCTTCCGTTGGCGGGGCGGAGATTGCAATGCCTACTGCTTCGTCAGAAATATCTATGG